>MU721615.1:217443-251507 GCA_026770625.1 Nicotiana glauca | reverse complement strand
ACACGGTGGTTTAAGATCGAATCAGAATTTCTAATATTGACAGCTCGATAAAGATGACCTTTGGAAAGGTTTAAAATTAGCAGCAATGGTGGATTCAAGAGCCACGAAGATAGATTTTATTTGAGGCAACAATTGAGCAGCAAAGTATGAGGAAGGACATGTGGGAAGTGCCAGGCGGTGCTTAAAATTTCTAGAAGGCCAAGTATGAGGAGTAAGGTCGAATGACCGATTAAGGAGATGAGTTCTGCCAAAGTGGGAGAGTGGTGGGTGTGCATATGGGCTTGGTAGTAGGATGACTACGCGCCTTAAAGAGAGTTTGGATCGAATTGAGGATTTTAATGATTGGTGATTGAAGCCTGCGGCTATGATGTGAAGTATGGGCTATTATGCGGCAGAAGATTTATATGGTGGAAAGAAGCTGCTTGAAATTGAGGAGGGTGCAGTGAGAGGTATGAAAATTTGAAGTGAGGGTCAAGGTTGCAGTTCGATGTTGGCAAGGATGCCACGGGCTCGGATGAGCAAGGAAAGGGTAGAATGATTAAATTAAATTGGTATTGTCTTCAGCGTCCCCTGAGAGCGATGTGTACTGAAAGAGGCTTTGCATCCTGGTTAAGTATTCTTGATCGCTTTTCAGCGTTAGTGTGTCCGGTGGTTTAGATGTGCGGACCCGTTTTTTGATTTCGAAAGGTTGTGGGAGCGTGACCCACGGGAAGATTGTATAAGTGTGGCATGTAGTCACTTGGTTGACTAAAGATTAAACCAAATATGAGGATTGTGGTAATATCATTGATTTGAGAATTTATGTCCGAAGGGCACTTTGTTTATTCAGTTATGAACTAAGGAGCTTGCTCCAGTTATGATGGTTGTTCTTACGTGTGATGAGGCAAATGGAGTTACTATGGACCTTTGAAAGGTTATTAGACAAGTTGATGCAATCAGAAATTTGGCTTGAGATCAGTGGATTGATTTATATGTGAACAGGGCTTTATATCAGGCTAGTGGTGTTCGTTTCAGCGAGCGTTTCTTATGGAGGAACAGTTGGGGTGTTATTTTGTCATCAGCTATTTCAGGTAATGATGTATTGCGCCGTATGAGTTTTGAGATGTCTTAGTAAAATTCTTATGTGTTAACGTTCCGCGTGGCGATGATGTTATGTGAACAGAATGGCTCTTGAGATTCAGATCTTGTATCGCACCTCAGTTGTGCTTGAGTTTTGTAGCCTATAGGGCTATGCGTTTTCTCAGGGATGGTATTATGCACTTAGCGTGCTTGCGATCGGAATTCGATATTTCTATTGTAATGAGCAGATTTAGGTCGAAGTACAATCTCCTTATGTGAGATCTATGTGTGGATCGGGTGGCACGCCGCCATGGGTATGTTATTTGGATCGGGTTTCACGCCGCAACAGTGTGATATTGAGTCTAGTTTCTATATGCTATTTTTGTGTGTTTCGCTTCCTATCTTATAAGGAAGTCCGTATTAGTGCGGGGGTTAGGTAATTCCTTCCAGAGTTCAATTTCCTGCTTGTGTTATGTTCGGAATGGTGGCTTATTGGCACATGGTAGTGTCTTATGGGACTTTTGTTTGTGTCCGAGGTGGCTTATTACCTGATCAGTTCGTACTGGGTGAGACAAGATTATGGGTTTTAGGATCAGTGTAATCTGATTATATGAAGTATATTAAGGAGCAAAGATTATTATTTCGTCCAGAATGTGGTGATGTTTCTTGTCAGAAGAATAGACTTAATGATTGGTTGACTCGGCAGTTGGTTATGAATTTCGGCACATCTCATCCGTCGTGGCAGTATTGTAAGAGTTAGAGTAAGACTTGCGTGTGGCATGAGGTGCAATGAGAGCATCTGATTCGTTGAATTTTGGCTAAGTTGATCAGAAAATATTATCGTGGTCCTGCGGATTAAGTGTTGCAAAGTAAGAATTCAGCAAGGTTATGTAGTCATGTTGGGTACAACGTGTGGTGAATGATTTGGTGATCTTATGTTGAAAAGGGGCCTGGCATAGAATTCCGGATGTTGGAATTGGGCTCTAAGGCTTATTTGCTTGAATAAAAGGGAATATCTTTAGAATTTATCGAGCAAATGTACTCAACTGAGTTGTGGTAGCACGGGTCGGTGCATGAGGTGTTAAACAGTGATTTCAGACTACTTCAGTGTAGTTCTCGGCACGTTCGAGGACGAACGTATGTTTAAGTGGGAGAGAATGTAACGAGCCAATCGGTCGTTTTGAGCTCTAGCGCGTCGTTCAGCGGTCTGAGGCCATGAGCAGCTTCATTTCAGGTATATTGACTTGTGTGTATGGTCGGAATTGAAATTCAGGATGTTCAGAGTTAACTTTAAATGAAAATTCTCATTTCAGAAGCCTTAAATTGGAGAAAATGGCTAAGATTTAAATTTTGAGTAAATGACCTCAGAATCAAGTTCTGAAGGTTCCAGCAAGTTCGTATGATGATTTCGGACTTGGGCGTATGTCCGGTTCGGGTTTTGGGTAAACCGGGAGCGTTTTGGCACCTATTGTGGAAGTTAGCATTTGGAAGAAATTTCTAAAGTTTGGTTTGAAGTGCATTTCAGTGCTATCGATGTCCGTTTAGGATTCCGAGACTGGGAGTAGCTCGTATGGTGATTCTAGAGTTGGGAGCGCGATCGGAAGTGAATTCGGAGGACCGTAGGTCATTTTGAAGCCATCTGGCTAAAGATAGAAATTTGAAGGTTTTGAGAAGTTTGACCGGAAGTGGACTTTTTGATATCGGGATCGAAATTTGATTCCGGAAGTTGGAGTAGGTCCGTAATGTCGAATATGACTTGTGTGCAAAATTTGAGGTCAATCGGACGTGATTTGATAGGTTTAAGCATCGAAAGTAGAAGTTGGAAGTTCTAAAGTTCATAAAGCTTGGATTGGAGGTTGATTCATGATTTTAGCATTGTTTGATGTGATTTGAGGCCTCGAGCAAGTCCGTAATGTATTTTGGGACTGGTTGGTTTGATTGGTCAGGGTCCCGGGGGCCTCGGGTGTGTTTCGGGTTGTAATCACGCTCTAATTTGATGTTTCAACGTCGTTTCTTTGGACATAAAGGGGTACCATATTAAGCAATAGAGCTCCAAATTAAGTTTTTATTGAACCATTAATCCATATCGAAATTATGGATCCATATAAAAAAGAATCTTCGAATTTGGACATCGTATGATAAAGTTATGCTCATTTTTGTGTCGGGAAAACTGCTGCTTCTGGTATGCTCGCAATTGCGATGCCTAGTTCATAATTGCAAATTTTTTTGTCACAAATGCGACCTTTCCCATCCCCTCTTTGTTCGCAATTGCGAAGTATTTCTTCGCTTTTGCGAGGGTTCGCAATTGCAAACCCTGGATCGCAAATGCGACTTCTGCAGCTTGATTTTAGCTGTGTTACTCGAGTTTTTGCTTCATTTTATCATATTTTGAGCCCTAGGTCCGAGAGTGGGCGATTTTGAGAGTGGATTTTCATATCAAATCATTGGGCAAGTTCCTCTAACTAATTTTCAGTTATATTTCATGATTATACCTTAGATTTAACATCAAAATTCATGAGAATCTAAAGGGGATTTTGGGGTTTTAAAGAAAAACCTAGAAATTGAGATTTTTGGATTTTGACCATGATTTTGGGCATGGAATTGAGATTAAATCATATTTTTGAGTTCGTGAGGCTCTGGGTAAACTTTACCTTCGAAAAAGTTCGGATTCCGGGCACGTGGGCCCGAGGACATTTTTGCCAACTTTTCGATCGGGGTTAGAAATTGTTATAAATTGGATTATAATGAGTACCTTAGCATATATTAATGGTTTTACATAATTATTGGCTAGTTTTCGAGCGTTGTGCATCAATTCAAGTCTTCGAAAGGGCATGGAATGCCGGTTATGGACCTTCGGAGCGAGGTGAGTCTCCTTTCTAATCTTGTGAGGGGGAAATTACCCCATAGGTGAGTTAAATTGACAATGTGCTCCTATTTATGGGGGCTACGTACGCACGAGGTGACGAGAGTCCGTGCATAGCTACTATTATGCTATTGTCCGGATAGTCTAGGACCCAAAAAACATGTTATACTTGGATTACTGTGAACCCATTGATAGTTTGAATTGTTTAAATCACCTTGAATTGGTAAAGGAATTTAAAAAGAGATTTAATATTAAATTTTCCTTGAAATGTTAAAAAGAGAAATTTGTCTATTTGGTTGATTATCCCCGATAAGCTCTTAATTTCCTACTTGAGCATGTATTTTATGTGTGCCTGCGTCGCATGGATGATTCGCGAGCAAGATATGTGTTTATTTATGTAACGAGCCGAACGCCTTAGTGAGAATAGATGCATCTATGGTTCGTGCCGCTCTACCCTCGGCAGTGCACAATTTACATTTCTGTTGGAGCGGGCCGTCACCCTCGGCATGATTTGCGCATGTCTGTGCTGTTGTCTTGAACTTCATTAAGTTATTATTGCCCTTTTGTGGCTTAAAAATATTTGGATTATATTTAAAGAGAAATTCTGGAAATTTACCTATGAAGGAATTACGTGTTTACTTGTTTCCTCTAGCTGGATTAGAATCATGTTTATAAAATAAATCCACTGTTTAGTATGGATATATTAAGGATGAACAATTATTGGACCATTAGAGAATTTTAAAGTTGGCCATCTCGTCTCTACTCCTTCGGGATTAGGCGGGATACTCACTGAGTACATGTTGATTATGTACTCATACTACACTTCTATGCATTTTTGTTGCATAGGTATATATACCTCTAGCAGCGTATTGGGCATAGCAGCATGGATGACGTTGGGACTAGGTGAGCTGCATTGTTCGAGGCGACCCGCAGCTAGTGTAGTTCCTTTCAGCATTTTGTATCTTATTCTCTGTCTACTATATTTCAGACAGGTGTTGTATTCTATTTTCCTTATCGATAGTTGCTCATGCACTTGCGACATCGAGTTTCTGGGATGGTTTTCGAAGGAATGTACTAATTGTTATTATTTAAATTTGAATCCAAGTAGTGATATTTTATTTATGAAAAATAGAAGGAAAAACCTTAGATTTTCAAAAGTATTAAAAGAGGATTTAATTGATAATTTTGTTGGCTTGCCTGACAGAGGTTGCCAGTGCCGCCACGACCCTTAGTGGATTTTGGGTCGTGACAAAATTTCATTTCAATTTCAGCCCCATTCGAATCCCAATACCCATCCTAATTTTTGATTATATTACCCCGCCCACGCCCCAAATACCTGATCCCGGCCATTGATCATAAAGGTCAACGACCACCATTTCCCCCTTCCTAAATTAAACCAATGTCACGACCCGATTTCCAACCCGATCGTGATGGCGCCTCTCGTGAAGACAAGGCCAGCCAACAGAACAACAATGCCTCTTTCAAAATTATTAAACATAAATATTTAGATAAATACAACTTAATGTCAATAATACTAAATATTTACAACCCAACACAACCCGACCAGGGTGTCACAAGTCACAAGCATCTAGAAGGATTTTTAAAACAACTACAAAGTCTGTAATGCATAGAGTAAAATCTGGAAATCAAGAGGAAGAAACTCGGTGCCGCGAACGCGAGCGGTCACCTTGTCAGCTACCATAATAATACCTTCAATCAGCTAATAACCCGCTACCGGGTGAACAATACCTGCAACAGCACGTGAGGTGCAGGGAGTAAAGTGAGTACTCCAACTCAGTGAGCAATAAAAGTAAATAATAACTGAGCGGTAAGAAAACACGTAAAGCACTCCATCATGCTATATAGGGCAGTGCAAATCTTTAAGAAAACAGTAAAACCGTGAAAATCCTTTAGAAAGTATCTGGGCTCAGTTAAAACTTCCTTTGAAAATATTATTTCCAACAGTTAAGAAAATGAATCCGAAGACAGATAGTGCAAATCAACACATAAGTTAGCCCCTCGGGCACAACACTCCACTAACAATTAACACCAAGGTATTTGGTAAACAGTGAAAGAAGTAGCATGGATGCCAATGAAATGAGAGTGCTAAATGTCATGGCACGTAGTACAAACAGGAACCAATGCATGAATGCAATGCAATACATATGACCACTGCGGCGCGCAACCCTATCCATTTGGGTACCCGCGCTCACTTTGGGGGTTCAGACTCTGGAGGGGCTCCTACAGCTCAAGCGCAATATCAATGTAACACCGCTGCGGCGTGCAGCCCGAGCCATCCATATATTCAGAAATCACCATAACACTGCTACGGCGCGCAGCCCGATCCATGCTCAGTCCAGAAATGCACATAAGCCACTTGGGCACGATAAAAATCATAGTTCTCAGCTCAAAACATCAATAAAATGTTGTTTAAGTTTTCAAATCTTAGAAAAATAGCTGAGTTTGAAAAACAGTATTAAAACCCTGGATCGAGATCAAATAATACACAAAATAATGCGAAAACAGTGATGTCAATCCCTGAAGGATTCACATAGTTGGCACGAAGCCCAAACATGGCAATCAGCCCAAATTATGATGATGACAAGTAGTTTCAGTCAAATATGCGGTAAAAATCAACAACCGGGACGGGCCAAGTCACAATCCCCAACGGTGCTCTACCCCACGCTCATTTTCGGCGTGCAAGTCACCTCAATACAGCACTATGATGTGCAAATTCGGGGTTTCAAACCATCAGGATATCATTTACAAGTATTACTCACCTCGAACCGGTGAAATCTCTAGCCCGCGATGCCTTTACCCCTCAAACCGGCCTCCACGCGCATCGTATCTAACAAAAATCAAAGCGAATACATCACAATATGCTAAGGGAACAATACCCAATCGAAAACAATTAAAAAATATCAAGAACCTCGAAACTAGCAAAATCCGAGCCTCGGACCCACTTTTCGAAAAATTAAAAAACTCACATTACCGGATTCCTCGTCTCGCCACGAGTCCATACATGCCAAGACTCAAGCCCTAGTTCATCAATTTTTGGCTTAATTTCCATGAATTTCTAGACCAATTTCACAATATAATCGTGTTTTAAGTTCGAAAATCTTACCTCCAATCGAGTCCCCTTGAATCCCTCTTTAATCTCCACCAAGAAGCTCTCAAAATGATCAACCATGGAGGAAAATGACCCAAAATTGCGGATGAAATAATATAAAAACCCATTATGCCCAGGTGCATTTTACTCTACGCGAAGGCGGTCAACATTCCCGCGTTCGCGATGACCAAAAAATGTTGACCACGACTTATCCCTACGCGAACGCGGTGCCCAGCCCGCGAACGCGAAGCTTCAGAGGTTTCAACTATGCGAAGGCGTACCAATAATCGCGAACGCAATGATCAAATACTCAAGGCCCTACTTCCTTCTACACGATCGTGGAAGCTCCATCGCGATCGCGATCCTTCCATTCCCAGAACTACGCGAACGCACCCATGATGCGAACGCGAAGAGTAACTTTCTCCTGCAACACAAATAGCTGAACCTGCAATCTTTAAGGCAAAAAATGGTCCGATTGACCCTCCGAAATCACCCCGAGGCCCCCGGGACTTCAACGAAAAGCACCAACATGTCTTAAAATATTATCCAAACTTGTTCAAATCATCACAACCCATCAAACAACACTACAATCATCAATTCTCATCGGATTCAAGCCTAAGTTCTTTAAAAATATCCGAATCACGTATTCGATCAAAAACCTGACCAAAACACCTCCGAATGACCTGAAAGTTTGCACACACATCCAAAATCACCTAACGGAACTACTGCAACTCTCAGAATTCCATTCCGACCTCCGGATCAAAATCTCACCTACTAACCAGAATTCGCCAAAATACTAACTTCGCCAATTCAGGCCTAATTCCACATCGGACCTCCAAAATCAATTCTGATCGCACTTCTAAGTCACAAATCACTTCCCGAAGCTAACCAAATCACCGAAAATCCCATCCGAGCCCTCTAACTCATAAGTCAACATCCAGTTGACTTTTTCAAACCAAGCCTTCCTTAAAGAGACTAAGTTTCTCATTTCCTCCCAAAACCAATCCAGTTCAACTCTAACACACCAAATACTGATGATGAAACATGAAGAAGCATAAAATGGGGAAAACGGAGCAGTAACACATGAGACGACGGGTCGAGTCGTCACATCCTTCCCAACTTAAACAAACGCTCGTCCTCGAGCGTACCCAGAGTTGTCCTAGAAGCCAACCAATAGCTGAATGACCTTACCAAACATATACCCGGGATGATCCCACGTCACCCTATCTCACATAGGTCCGACAACACAACATAGCTGAAATTACCCAATCCAGTCTAGCCCATAAGCCATAGAACTACCTTTTCACTTCTGAAACCATCAATACGATCACAACCTTACACCTATACTTTGAATAGTCCCGAACCAGCTGTACTAACCCATACTTTCAACCTTAGGTGAAATCATATGATATACCACATAATCTAAGCACTCGAAACGATAACTTCCATTCATGGTAGTTACCCATAACAACAAAATACCGATAGAAAACCTCTTATTTAGCTAAAGTCTCATTCCAACACTTTCATATACTGCCAACGATAAATGAATCACGCAGCAAACCGTAACCATTTCTCAAATCAACCATTCATGAAGTCACTTACCTTTTGACTAATACCACAGCAGACTTCCAAACCGAACCTCGATATTATCCTTCCAACAAGCTGAAATCAAATCTGTTCGTATTCATTAATGACTCCAATGATCACCTCGAATCCAACACACCACTCTGGTGATATGACACCTTAACACAGGCCTAAGCCATAACTTGCATAATACACGCACCAATGAGGGACGGTCTGAACATACTCAAATCATGACAAATGACTCAAACGAAAGAGCTGTACCTCAAGCTCATCAGTACCATTACAACACAAGTCTGAGACCCCATATCACATCATGGAAATAGAATACCTAAATTTACCCTGAAGGGTCATACCCCCGCGTGGCCTCGTCACAGTGCGCGATCCTACCCAAACACTGTTACACATGAAATACCTCAAGTCGCCATGCTCAAAATCGACAGCCATACCTAATTTTGATGTCTAAAACCAAAGCAATTAATTACACCCACGGTGAAACAAATAACATACAACATGCAACCCGATAGGTCATA
This sequence comes from Nicotiana glauca, assembly GCA_026770625.1. Taxonomy (NCBI): domain Eukaryota; kingdom Viridiplantae; phylum Streptophyta; class Magnoliopsida; order Solanales; family Solanaceae; genus Nicotiana; species Nicotiana glauca. The sequence continues at coordinate 242,362 of MU721615.1, read as the reverse complement.
ACCAATGCTCCATTTACCTAGCAACACTCAATTACTCTTTCCGCACGACTCTCTCTATAAATCCTCAATAGAACCACACCACATGTGTCCATATCCAAAAAATCATAACGTCTCGCAGCACAGAAAGCAACTCATAGATCCTCCCCAAATCACCAACAAGCTCAATAACAATCGAATCAACCTATCCCTCAACAATACAACTCGGGGCCAACCAAGCTAACTCAAGCTAAATACGTAGCCACCTCGACCTGCCCCAACGAACTCAATATCAAGAAGCTTGAAGTTGCTCCTTCCACTATTATAACTCCTGTCGGAGCCGTACGATACGGTGCCCGACACCAAATAAATACCGCAATCCACAATCTCGCCCGACGACATGCCCGGCCATAAGAAATGCATCCGAAAAAGTCCCTCAATACCGGAACTGAATCAATGGTAGAAACCTCTGCACTGATATCCATCACGAAGGCCCAATTAAGAAAAGCAATCCTCCCCAGCCGTCTGCTGGTCTTCGAAATACAAACCACTCTGCTAGAACATAATCCGATGCACCTCGCCACGCAACCTGTGGCATTTTCCGACATAGCCCATAGCACAATAATCTAGAATAACCCAACACTGAGACAACCAGTCTAAACCTCAATATCATATCTAAAATCTAATATACCAAGCAAAGAAAGATCCACTCGGGCCTCCAAATCCCAATAGGTACTACTCTCACGCAGTGTATCCATGGCCTTCCAAATAAGGCGTTGTATTTCATGTCTCCTTCGATGACATGGAATTTGGCATTTGGGTTGTACTGGCCAGGTCGACCGGGAGGGTGATTTCCCCTTTCATTATTTCGCTCGCCATGTTGAACCCGTTGAGGACTCGAGAGGTGGGTACGATTTGGTCAAGTAGTCTGAGCTGCTCTACCACCCTCAAGCTATTAATATTAGATGAGCTACCTGGATCAACAAGTACACGTTTATGTATTCACAAGAGAAGAGATTACCAGTGCATCGTTATGAGGCTGAGACAAGGTCTCGATGTCCTCATCACTGAATGCGAGAGCATCCTCGGGTATGTAACATCGAGTTCACTTTTCTCTGGTGATGTATATTTTTGTTCTTCTGATCATGGGTTCTTGTGGAGCATCGATTCCTCATAACATCATGTGGATGACAAGTTGTGGCTCATCTGTTTCACTCTTTTTGGTCTCCTTTCTTTACCGGAACTAATTTTGGCTCGGTCATTGAGGAATTCTCGGAGGTGACCTTCGATGAGTAGTCGAGCTACTTCTTCCCGGAGTTGTCGCCAATCTTCAGTCCTATGACTGTGCGTATTATGAAATTCACACACTAAGTTATGGTTCCTTTGGGAACGATTTGATTGTACAGGCCTTGGCCACCTGATGTCTCTGATTTTACTGATGGCAAATATGATGTCTGAAATATTGATGTTTAAGTTGTATTCTGAAAAGTGGGGTGCCTCTAACGCCGCTGTATGCCTATCAAATCTAGCTCTACTAACAAGTTCCCAAGGATTTTGGCCTCGATCCATCCTTCGGTCATTGCGGGGTATGTTGTGCCTCAGGGCATTTCTTCTATCTTTAGTGTATGGTTGGTATCTTTCCTTGTTTGGCTTTGGCTCATTTACCGAAAGCTTGCAAGGATATACCTAGACTGAAGGGGCTCCTAGTTGGTATCTTCGACCCTGATCTTTGACTGTTATCAGTTGTGGACATCCAACCAAGTCACAGCGGGATACTCGACTAAGTTCTGCTTTAGTTGCTTCAAAGCTATCGAGCTTTGCTCGTTCAAACCTTGAGTGAAGGCCTGCACCGCCCAGTCATCGGAGACTAGTGGTAGTTCCATTCATTCCATTTGAAAGAGAGATACAAACTCTCGTATCATCTCATTCTCCCTTTTCTTGATTTTGAATACGTCGGATGTCCTTGTAGCTACATTGATGTCACCGGCATGTGCCTTTATGAAAGAATCTGCCAGCATGGAAAATGAATCTTTAAAGTTAGCAGTTGGGTTGTGATACCACATCATGGCTCCTTTCGAGAGTGTCTCCCTGAACTTCTTTAGTAGGATTATTCGATCTCATCGTCCCTCAGGTCGTTGCCCTTCACCACACAAGTAAGCGGTGACGTGCTTGTTGGGGTCTGAGGTTCCGTTGTACTTCAGAAGGTTGAGCATTCTGAACTTCTTTGGAATAGTTTTTGGAGAAACTTCCTACGAGAATGGATTTTGTACAAATGTCTTTGAATCTACACCCTTCAGGATCGGGGGTGCGCCCGGAATTTGATCGACCCTAGAATTGTAGGTCTCTACCTTCTTATTGTTGTCTTCTATCTTTTTCTCGCCCGACTCAATCCTCTTTGTGAGTTCTACGAGCATCTTTATGAGGGCGGGGTCGGCTGCCGACCTGTTGTTACTTGATCTTTCCGGTACCTGCTAGGTTGGGGGAGCCATTCCTGGTGCTATCGTGCTAGGAGTTTTTTGGTGACTTTGCAGCTGAGCAATCACCAGCTATTTTGCTTGTAACATTTCAAAGATGGCGTGAAGGCTAACCCCTTGTTCTTCCTGAGCTAGAGTTTTTTGAGCTTCTTGTTGATCTCCTTGCTGTATGCTCCTATTGGTGTGGGAGTTTATTTCGACGTGTTGAGCGTCGCGCGAGACCACGTCCGTAAGGATCGGTTTTGGTGCATTCTCAGGGTTTTGTGGTGGTACGCCAACACCTAGAACATCCACACCATTCTCTCAATGGTCTTCAAGGTTGTTGTTTTCACGTGCGTTTACTGAGTTAGACATTTTGACCTGAAATCAAAGATCTTAGACAAGAAAAAGTGTGAAAGGTAACTTGCGTTATGGAGTGAACCAGCAAGAAAATAATCACTATTATTTTTATCCCCATGGTGGGCACTAAATTATTTACCTTGAAAATGGTAATTACAATTAGATTTGATTTTGTGGTTCTAAAAATATGTGATCTATTTTTATGCTAGTTGTTTACGCAATAGATGCTAATTAAGAGATTAGAAAATGAGATAAGAGCTTGTAGATAGTATAATGGCCAAACTGAATGGCTGGAAATCGGGGCCTCGAGCTGGCGTATATGGGCCTCGAGGTCAAGTCGGATGCTCGGCTAAGGATAGCCGAGGGAGGATTAACAGTTATAAGAGCAGCGATGGTGGCTCTTTATGATCAATGATGAGCAATAAACGAAGAACAATTAATAAAACACAATGGATATAAGCAATAAATGTAAGTAATAAGAACAAGATAATATGATACGTTTAGAGAGCAGAGAGAATGTTCTTGTGTATTCAATATTAAGTATCAGATCCCCTACAAAATGACAAGTATCCCCTTTATATATGAGGGGGAATCCCAACATAGTACAATAAGCATTTATTACAATGATATAGGGCTGCTACAGCCATTTAATGCCTTGATTCGGGTCGGAACTATCCCACTACACTTTGCTAGTTGTAGCTACGCGCCTTGGGAACTTTCCATTTTTTCACCACAACGATCGATCTGTATTGATCTGAGGTCGGACGTTGATAGCCCCTCGAGTGTGAATCCCGACCATAGCCTCGAGCCTTTGACAAAATGCTTATGAGGCATTGTAATGATCGAAAATTGGTACCTCCGATTTTACCATATACAACTATATAAAAACCTCTCCTTTTGCTCTTTAGGACAGATTGAAAATCAATAGACTTTCACTGAAAACTTAGGTTTTGGCTCTATATTTTCTTTTCTCGCTCGTTTGATTCTGGTTTTGGCCAGTTGAAAGCCAAGGCCAAGTAATTCTGGACTTTCGACTATTGTGGTGTTATTCTTGTTTTCTTGCCTAACTGGTGAGTGAATATCCTTTGTCATTTCATCCTATGTATCCCTAAATTGTGTTTATGATCCAGCAAGTTTAAAAATTCATTCTGAGCATTATTCTACCACTTTTGTGTTCCTGTGATTTCCTTTAGCCCTGAATTGATACTGTTAGTTCTAGGATTGGTTGTTTTTTGAATAATGTGAATCTCTTAGAGGTTAACTTAATGTTTTTTTAACTTGCTTCATGTATGTTGTTTTGTTAGTTCTGAAATTATCCTAAACTAAGCATCTTTAGGATAATATTAGCATGTTTATCAGCTAATCAGTCCTGAGCCTTTATAAACTTGATTGTTATTAAACCTTTCTCTGCCATGTACCCCGATAACTTACCTTTTAATATGTTTTGCATCTATTTGGGTTCATGTGATTATCTGGTAGTTTTCCTTAATATACTGTCTAAACGGTTTCTGTGATTGAACAAAGTTGTCCTAAAATTTTAGCATGTACACTTAGCCTAATTAGGCCTTTCAAAATTTGACCCATTAGATATTGTGCGTGAATAACCTTATAAATCTTGCCAATTTGTCTTCTTAATGCAATTCTAACTATATGTTATGTATTTTTAAATCCTGTCATCAAACCTGTTTTAAAATTTGTCCTTTACTATTGTCTCATTTTATTTGCTGCTACTTTTAATCTCCCACTCTTACATCCTTTAGGTTCTATCCTTCAGTTCCTCAACATGAGCACTACTCGGGGTCCATGTGAGACTCTTGTGAACTCTAACGCACTAGGGTCTGGATCCTAACCTCCTTTGAGTTATTTCTCATCATATGGTCCTCTACTGTGAGAATTTCCCTAGGTCCTTGAAGCCCTTGGGAACTTTGACACACTGTAGATCTGGATACTATGTGTGGTTATTCTGTACCAGTGAATATGAGCCTTGGAATTGCTGTGGTTTGAAGGCCTGGGCTACCCCGATGTATTTGGGCATTTTATAGGCTCTCCCTATAGTTTATTTCATTATTATGTAATTCATTCTTTAATCTAATTTGTAATAATTTTGTAACAAACAATTCTGGGGTATTTAGTAAATTGGGAAGGGTTTCGTATTTTCATTTTGCAAAGTCGGGTAGAAATCCTGCCTATAGAGTCTCTATTTGTGTTGTTACTTCTGCTTATAAGTTCCATATTATGTTGTTGTATGTTAGAAATCCCGCCTATAGTTTCTGTGTTGTGTTTACATGTTAGAAATCCTACCTATAGGACTAACGCTATGATCTGTTAGAAATCATGCCTCTAGGTGTATCAATCTGTCCAGTAATTATGTGTTAGCAACCATGCCCATAGGATCAACATTTGGCTTAATTGTTTTCTAGCTTAACTTAAATTCTTGCTCATATACCGCTCAATTCTAGAAATCATGCCTATTTGATTAAAATTAGATCAATGCTAGAAATTATTCCTATAGGATTAAAGATAGAAATCTTGTCTATTAAAACTAGTTCAAACCTAGAAATCAAGCATATAGGGTAATAATCATCACACTCATAGAAGTCATGCCTATAGAATTCTATTAACTGCTTCGGAATCTGACTATCATTGTCAATCACTTAGACAACATGCCTATAGGGTTTAACAATAATTCTGGACTTATGAGTGTGATTTACTGTCATTCATAACGCCTGAAACGCCCAGATATTGTACTGAATTAAAATCAATAGGCAAATACACGTAGGCCCTAACAATTGCATTAAGAACTGAATCTACATATTGTTGCTCGCATGTTCATCACATAGATATCCTGCCCATAGGACTCCGAGATTAATAAAGCCTGCTAAATCAGTTGTGTGCATTTGTTGTTTACATGCGAAGGTTAGTGTGAGCCTATATATGGCTTTATTTGAAAAGTCCTAAATGTTTTGCTTGTCGCGTAGTATTTTACCATTTTGAGAACCTTAGGCCTAGTCTAGAACCATCCAAATAGTAGGTCCAAAGCCTCCTGGACCATAGACATGGGACGGGTAATGCATGCATAGGAAATGACTTAGAATTGACTAGTAAGCTTCAGGTACACAACTTAAAGATAGTAATTGGGTAGCAGGAGATGATAGTCAGTGCCCGCTCAATAATATGAGTAATAACCCATCCCAAGGGAGCTAAGAAGTATTATTTATGTTGCACGGGGTGATACTTCAAGCTAAAACTTTAGGACCCCCTTTCCTTGTCTTTCAATCGATTATTCATGTTTTTTTAGTAATTCCTTGTTTCTTAGCTTTGATCACATAGACTAATTTGCATAATTTAAGTTCGGTTGAGACCCACCATTGTAGATCTCGAAGGGTGCCTAACACATTCCCCTCAAGGTAATTTGAGCCCTTACCCGACTCTGGTGACGCAAACTGGTATAATCTGAGTTATTTGCTATAGGTGCCCTAACACACCTTAATCCGTTAGGTGGCGACTCAAATAACCAATTCCTTTCCCTACTCTCTCAAAAGGATTTGTAATGTCGAAACCTGATTTCACGAGAAAAGGGGGCGCGATACATAGATCGTCCTCGAATCTCAAATTTAGTGTACTCTTTTTTTTGTCTTGATTTATTGAATCTAAGCTAGCTAGTTGCTTCACTTGCATTTTTTTCCTTCCAATTTTCCTACACTGATTTGAATTAGATGAGTAATTGCTATTGTAATCATTAAAACTCAAAGTATAACAAGTTCAATTCAACTATACAGACTATCCAAAGTCTTGAAACACCAATTGGAATCCAATAACATCAAAGTGAACTCTTGGTCAAACTTAAGAACTCTTAAGTTCTTCAAATTGCCAACTTTCGAAAAATAATGTCTATTTTTCTAGGAACCTCCAAAACCAAATCCGAACATATGTACAATTTAAAATCATCATACGAACCTATAGAAAAAATTGAAACCCGACTCTAAGTCCGTTTAGCAAAAAGTCAAATATTAGTTAACTCTTCCAACTTAAAGCTTCCAAATCGAGACTCATTCTTCCAATCAATATTGAACCACTAGAAAACCAAAACCGACCATAGATGCAAGTCATAATACATCATATGAAGCTACTCAAAGTCTCAAACCACTGAATGGAATGCTAAAGCTCAAAATGACTGGTCGGGTCATTACACTCTCCCCCACTTTAATATACGTTTGTCCTTGAACGTGCTAAAAGTCATTCCAAAGTCATCAAATCACTGTATAAGCTCACCATACACATACGCATGAGTAATAACCTCCACCATAATATATAAAATCCCATTAGCACAATTCCGACTGAAGATTCTTTCTTCAACCTTAATGCACCAAACATAGAAAAAAATTCCAATATTCGAAATTCCTAATACAATCTGATTCTCTTGTATACAAATTATATCAATCTCAACAATCTATAGCAAATCATAAATATATTTCCAAGATATAACCACACGACGTAACCCATTGCTCATATGCCCGTAGCAATATCTCTAACCAGAACAGCTGCCCATTACCAAACTCGATACTAACTACATACCTCATATCAAATAAAACCTTATTCTAAACCTTCATATATTGTCAATGATGAAAGAAACATATAGAAACTCATAACCACTCATCAAATCAACAAGTCGTGGAGCTCACTCGCTCGATAGTAGATAATGCCAATTTAGAGCCGACTAATGACATTATCCTTCCAAACATACCTTAATCAAATGCGATAGCATAAATTCTATATCCAATAACCTCATCATACCTAGTACAAGCTGCTCGACTGATAGGCCATGCCAAATGCCACCTAGATCCACATACGACATAATCCATGAACCAAACAAGCAACAAATCGGATGTAAACAATGACGGAAAGAGAACCAAATGAGAGAACTATCTGACAAATCCAATAGGTACAACCCCGATAGAACCATAATATGAATCCATCCCACAAGAGAGAATCCAAAACACATGAAATGTCCATATATAATCACATCCCAACATAACTTCGTTGAGGCACATAGCCCGATCCAAACATATCGATCCACATGTCCATAGTAACCTATCCATAACACATGCCATCAGGTGTCTAACTCTTCACATATCTCTACCGTCCACAACCAAGAAAATAGTTTGACTCTAAGAACATCCAGTCTCTAAACTTCAAGAATACGGACTGCCATAATACTAGTCAAGCATCTGTAAATCTATACACAATATGTCTCCTAACACGCACACCCTTCTCATGAGATAAAAGGTAGTTCTAACATACTCCTAAATATTTGAAATTTTCCGTGCTATCTTGAAGTCTTGACCTTCCCTTTGACAATAAACTGCAACCTTGTACTTTCAACTCTCAATCCTGCATAGTGCACTGCATTGATCATGCTAACATATGAAAACATGAGAATTTTGTTATCACCTATGATTCAAAAGTAGGATAGGAATCCCATCAAATAGAAATCTTCAACTTAACTCAATCATGGGAAAAATCACAACACGTAAGGAACTTCCCATGCCTGTAAAGCACATCAACTGCAAGTCATGGCCAGACCATCGTAAACTCTTCGGAACCCATTTGCACATCATCAAATCATCATAAATGATTCCCATTAACTCAACCAAGTCACACAAAATGCCAAACCCAAAAAGTAATGCAATCATAAATGATGACTCTAAAGGGACCTTCAATGGATCTGAAGTCGTTTCTTAATTCTCTCTAATACTTCCATGTAGCGTCTACAATAATATAATAGTATCGCATGTCTAGACACCATACAACACGGATATCAAATCCTAGCCATACACAAATTGGAGAATCCTTAAATACCTATATGAATCTTGAACTCATAAGAACCTTCTAGATAGCCCTTCACTTGATTCCAATCATTGATGCATTACCAGCACGCATTGAACAACTCGTGCTCTACCGCCATATGAATATCCAAAGAAGCAACCAAGCGATCATATTCCTTAAACATTACATCATCAACGAATATCAAACTTGAATCATTCCAAGATTTTCATATACCCATAAAGTGTAGTACATCATGCATCCAACAATTTCCTTGCTCAATTTATCCTCGAAATCAACCTCTTCAAGTCATAATAGAGATGCCTCCGTCCATCTAATATAACACATGACCATGCAATCTGATCGCCAATAGTAAACTCCTCCACTTGTCTCGAAGCCATAGTACACATCATCCGATAACTATATTATTCTTCTTTCATAACTGCCATGATCTCGTTCTACTATCTAGCTGAATTCTTCTTAAACTCATGTAATCACTAGTCATAAAATGCTCCAAAGACTGTGTAAGTGCATACTCATCCTTGCGATAGTCGAGTGAACCTCCTCAAACTAACCAAGATCCAATCGTAGCACATACATCCCATTGGATAGAAGGAAAGCTTTTCACAAGAACATCATAAAGGTCACACAACCTTAGACAATCTTGTAGGACATAAAACCACATGCTTAACCTCAAACTAGCATCTCTCTATGACACTACTACCATCACAACCATTACAATCAATCTTTCCGAGTTCATACTCGTCCACCAGATACAAGAATCTGCTTCATCCCACAAATGAGCAATTGAAACATCTACTAACACATCTACATCTAAACCTGGACAACACATAAAGATGATGATCAAGCATCTATATCCCCCGTAGTCCATCCGCAGCATCACAAATTGTTGATGCATAGCTGATACTGAATGCGCAACATCACATACCAGTTAATAGGAAGAATCAAATATACAGGCTTCAAGCTGAAACAAGGTCGCACAATAAGGAAAGAAAGCAAGAAAGTTTCCTAGATTCTATGTAGCCTCTCGAAGATAGGTATGGAGGTCATCATACTAATCCGTAAGAATCTACTAATCATTTGCACGTGACTTGTAGTACCTATGAACCTAGAGCTTTGATATTAGCTTGTCACGATCTAAAAGCCCATCAAGTCGTGAGGAATCTAACCCAACCTGCTAGGTAATCTAAAAAATATAAGTTACTAATACAATGAGAAATCATCAATATATTAATAAAACTATAATAGAATTCAAAACAACTACGTCAGGGACTAGTAGTACATGCCATCATCCACTATGATTTAGTTTTATAAAGCTGGTGAAAGGAATTAATACAATATCTGTTTGAAAGTTACACAAATAGAAATGAAATCCTAAACTACCATGAACAAAAGTTAGCATGAATCTGACACCATGGTACATCTCTAATGTAAGGCTCTCAAACTCCACTGCTACTCAGCTCCAGAATTTACACGCAAGATGCAGAAGTTTAGTATAGTACAACTGACCTCATGTACTCAGTAAGTATTTTGACTAACCTTAGAGAAGTAGCGGTGATGTTTTTAAGTCAAATGATACTCACTTAGCATACCCTATATAGCTCAATAACATGTATAATACAAAGAAAATATTCTAGATAGATAATTATCGAATAAAGAATACCAGCAGTGAAGGTGCACAAACGGGAGGGGGTAATAAACAAACTTTACCAACCAGACATGTTCAAGAGAACCTTTCAAGAAAAAAATATCATAATGCACGATGACAACATCCTTGTCACATCAATCTAATACGCTACTATCAACTCAACAAAATATGAGATATCAATTCCACATAGGTAAGTCCAACCCGTCGAACAATCAAATCATGACGGAGTCATAGGTTGACATGTTAGATGTAACTTAAAACATGTTAAATGGATGACAAACCATAAAGAATTAACTTTCATAAACAAGATAATGCCATATTTTTTACATCAGGTCATCAAATAGAAACACAAACATACCACCTCGTGCCCACATTTTCAATCACGCTCGTACAACAAAGACCTTGTGCCACAATATTAATCACACGCATATGGTGAAGACTACGTGCCACAATATCAATCACACTCGCATGGCAAAGACCTCGTACCACAATATCAATCACACTCGCATCGGAAAAGACCTTGTGCTACAATATCAATCACATTTGCGCGAAAAATTCCTCGTGCCACAATATCAATCACACTCGTGCGACAAATACCTCATGCCATAATAGCAAACACACTCTCACGGGAAAGACCTCATACCATAATATCTATCTTATCGCTCTACTTTGATAATATAACAACATCCATATGTATTGCTATGCCCTGACAATATCACAATCATACGGCAGAGACCTCATGCCATCAACCCCAATAAATCTTCCCAACATATCCACATGTTCCACCATCACAACAATGCAATATAACAAACTATCATCAAGAGGCATATCTTCATAACTCACCCATAAAGTCACAATGACATGATAATACAAAAAAATGCGGATGGGGTTCAATATATAAAACATGAATATGGGTAAATCAATTATAGAAACAAAGTTCAAGTAGTTACCAAAGGATCAGATATGTATCATAGAGTTTACATGTCCTAATCAAAGCACAACATAATAACAAGTACGGATGTGTGCTCATAATATGTGTGTATCAACCTAGTCTCAAAATTTTCTCATCGTGTTCAAAATACGGTACCAATAGTCTCAATATTTCTCTAGCATGGTTTATTATGCTCATGAAAACAATTATTGAAATGATACATATAATCAAGTAGAACACACAACAAAACAAGGCATAGAGTAATCTAGAAGCTACCCCGAGCATGAATACACATGGAAAATGTATATACGCTCGTCACCTCATATATACATCACCACCTCATGTAGCAAATAATATCAATTATTATGAAAAATTCTGTCAACCAAAGCTAGGCAAGACAATTACCTCAAAAAGACAAATCAGTACTCTAAAAAAAGCTTTCCCGTGTGAATCAACCTCCGAAAGGCTCGAATCCAATGAAGTAGATGAAAACTCCCTAAAAAATTGCCTCTTTTAGAACTCCAAAATCTTGTGAGAAAAGGTAACTAAATTCCAAACAAGTAAAAGAAAAATGCAGCAGTTGTTCCAGTTCGAATTTGATCCTAGATGATCCCAAAACTCACATTTGATAATCCTAACATAATCCTTATGAGATGACACCCAAGATATTCTTTTAAATCATCCAATTTAGCATTAAAATGAGAGAGATATGATTTTTAAAGTTTTAAAGGAAATCTGAATATTTCAGGGACATAACAGATATATTCGAAATTGTTGCACCGAAAAAGCATCAATTGCAAAATCTTCGTTTTACCACCTGAAACTCATCTGGAACCTCCCAGATATAAATCTTAAATGTATTTCAATTATAAAACACGCTACAAACCTTCTCGAAAACTCAAAACACGGAAAAGAGGCCGTCTTGATACTATATTGACTGTGGTCAAACTCCAAATTCTTAACATAAATAGTCTCTCAACCAATGATCGAAAACACATCTGAGCCCCTCGGGACCCGATCCAATAATATCAACAAGTACCAATTCATTATCCAGACTTATCCAAAGATTAACATCCAAGGGAACATCACAATAAAGAATCAAGGCTCAAACTGAATATAATTTCTCTTAAGTTGTTAAAGCCTCTTTCCTTCAAAAGAGTGGTTGAATCACACTTACACACTTTGAATTACTTCCAAACTTTATATACAAGTTCAATTAAACTATAGTGACCTATCCAAAGTCTTGGAACACCAATTGAAGTCAAATAACATCAAAGTCAGTTATTGGTCAAACTTATAAACTCTTAAGTTCTTCAAATTGTAAATTTTCGACAAATAGTGTCTAATTCTTCTAGGAACCACCAAAACCAAATCCAAACATTAGTACAAGTACAAAATTATCATACTAACCTATCAAAACAATCAAAACCTCATTCCTAGCCCGTTTACCTAAAATTCAAACCTTGTTCAACACTTCCACCTTAAAGCTTCCAAATCAAGACTCATGCTTCCAAATTAATCCCAAAATACTCGAAAGCACAAATCAATCATACATGCAAGTCATAATACATTATATGAAGCTATTCAAAATCTCAAATCACCGAATGGAACGCTAAAGATCAGAACGACCAATTGGGTTATTACACCATGATTGAGAATGCAATTAAAACAATGAAAGTATCCCAAGATGGAGTACCTACACCAAGATAGAAAATAAAATTAGACTAAAAGTATTCCTAGATGGAGTACCTATTTTTATAGAGGATGAAAAGTGATGATAATTTAATGTTATGGTGGTAACCTAATATGTTTATAGTAGGGCTGTCCAACAGGTGAGACGGCCTGGCCCATCCCAATCCCGGCTAGGCCCATGAAAAATAAATGGGATAGGTTTAATATTTAAAGGGACATGGGATGGGTTAGGCTACTCTTTTTGCCCCGGTGGGTTAGTCCGGCTCGAGAGCCCGCTAAATTTGTTTTTAAAGGAGCCATTAGGCAATGACTTTTATTTCAAAATTAGCATTTGGAAATCGCTATAAACGGCCATTTTTGGCCCCTATGCCGCCAAACATTTAATTGAACCCCTAAGCTCATTAAATTACGCTTTGGTCCTATTTTAACTATAAATACCCCCCATATTTCTTATTTTTTCCGACAAAAATCAATCATTCTCTCTCAAATATCTTACATTCTATCTATATTCTTCTCTCAATTTTCTCATAATAAACTACATTTCAAGTATTTGGATAAATTTTTGGAGCAAGTTTCAAGCTTCAAATTAATTCACCAAGTATGTGGAATAATTTTGCGAGAAATTTCTTCAAGTTTTAATATTAAATAATGGTGCACTCATTCCATCCCTTAATTTTTATGTTTATTTTTTGCATATAATTTTAGTGCATAATTTTTTTGTTTACTTTACATATTTTATTTTCGTGTTTAATTTGTGTGTTTAATTTTCTTGTTAACCTTTTGTATTTATTTTTATATTTAAATTATGTCTCATAAAAAGTATTTGGCACAACCAACCCATTTTAAAAAATTACTAAATATACTATTTCTAGTAATCCTAATCCTCCTTCTAGAATTAAAAAACATATGGATGAAATGACTCATATAGATGAAGCTTTATTTACCCAACCCTTATATTTTAGAATATTAATCCGAGAGAATAACTAGATCATGAAACTTTACAAAGAAAATTTGGCGATGATATTACTTTTAAAGAGGAAGGAAAAAATGAGGTAGAAAAATTAGATGAAACACTCACTAGTCCGCAACACAAGTTCAAACTCAAAATCAATCTGGAGTTTTACCCCATGTACCTCCTGTAAGGATAAGGCTAAGGTTCGGCGTACTAAAACATCACTTGTATGGAAATATTTTTGAACATGATAAAGTCACTTTAGTTGCTACCTGTGTAAAATATAAAGCACAATTTGTACATAAAAAATCAGGTGGCATGGAGGTTTAACCAGGCACTTACTTTAGCAACACAAACCTTTATGGATACAAGCTCAAATAGATGCTAGAAAATAATCGGATCCTAGCAGTGGTATTGGTACTCCTAGTGGATCTGGCGGGGGTTCTAACTATGTCCAACAAAAATGTCACCTTACTTCTGATACTTTACTACGTTCCTATAACAAAGATAGAGGTCTAGAAAATTTAGCAAAAATGGTTAATATTTGTGGCTTACCTTTTACTTTTCCTTCTCACTCTATTTTTGTGTATTATATATAAGAAACTTATAATCCTGCTTTTCAAGGATTTCCTAAGACCACAGTTAGAAATGATGCTTTTAAATTTCAGATTGAATATCTTCAGTATATTCATTGTGTATTTTTTAACTCAGACTATAAAGTGTATATCACATCTGATATAGGAGGTAGTCCTAATCGTAATGATTATTTAATGGTTACACATCATTAGGTAGATCATCAGTAGAACATGCAAACACGTATTATTAGTTATAAATTTATTGATTTAAAACACACTAGAGCATATATTGCAACTACCGTTCTAGAAATACTTCAATATTATGGGCTCATTGATAAATTTTTGACTATCATATTAGATAATGCTTTCACTAACACCACTACAACAAATAGCTTAGAAGCTAGAATTTGCCCAATTAATAAAAAAATTCATGTTTGATGTGCATGTCATATTTTTAACTTTGTTGAAAAAGATTATATTAATTTATTTTCTGATGCTTATGGTAAAGTACAACATGCTTGAGGCTATAGGTTTCATGCTAATAAAGAGAGTACAATTTGATCCTTTAAAAAATGATGTACAAATGCTAACCTTCCATTTAGAAAAATTTGAAAGGATGTCTATACTAGGTGGAATTCTACTTAGGAAATGCTTAAAGTTGCTTATCATAATCGGTTGCCTATACAAATGGTATTTAGTATGCATGATGCTAACCCTGCTGATCAAATTGTTGAGACTATGGATGAGATCAAATATGTCACTAAATTTTTAGAAAAAATTTAGACATGTATTAGCGAAGGACAACCTAGAGATTTCCATCTTATTTAGAGATTAAATTAATTCATAAAAAAGAAATCTTAATTTTGCAAAATTAAGCACTAGGGAAATAGAAGAAAATAATGAGATACTTTTCATTATGAGTGATGATGGCATGGAACTCATGGAACATCAAGCAACATTACCAATTCCACAACAATGTCCCACGGATACTATTGATCAGTTAAATTGAAGCTATTGTCACGACCCAAAACTAACATGTCGTGATGGTATCTATCATGATACTAGGCAAGCCGACTACTCAAACATTTCCAATACTTTCAAATTTAAAATATTTTAAAACAGGTTTAGATAAGTAAAAATCTCATAAAAATTGATAAAAACCGTCACAACTCAATACAGAAGTTCCCCAAAATCAGGGTGTCACTAAGTACATGAGAAACTATACCAAAAACAAAGTCTGATAAACTGTCTAAGAAGTAGAAACTAAATAACTAAAACTAAGGGACAGGGGAGGAGAGTCAACATCTGCGGATGCCAGAGCAGCTACCTCAAAAATCTCTGAATGACTAAACAACTCTGAGAATCAGCAACCAACGTGTCGAGAAACATATCAATCTACACACGAACTGTAAGGTGTAGTGTGAGTACAACAAACTCAGTAAGTAACAAGCCTAACTATTGGGCTAAAATTAGTGACGAGCTTCACATGGTACAATTCAATTACAGAAATATGATACAGAAAGGTAGACTTGCTTCCAAATTTAATAGATAAAGCCCAAACATTCACTCAATCCTCACAGTCGCTTGACGCTCGCACTCAGTAGGTACATGTGCTCATTGTGGGTGTGCAGACTCGGGAGGGGCAAATCCATCTCAAGCACTATAATAAGCCAATCATGGCATGAATCAACGAAATATGATGCGGCGTGCAGCTCGATCCCATAAATATTGTCACAATCAGGCCTTTGACCTCACTCAGCCATTAATCTCTCCAGTCTCTCAAGCTCACAAGAGTTATGATAAACAACCCAAATAAAGTGTCACGACCTGAATTTTTTCGCCGTCGAGACCGTAATGGCACCTAACATTGAATCCACTAGGCAAGCCAATGTTACTAATTATTTTACCTTTTTACCTTTATCTTTAACAAGTTACCAAGTTAATGTAAGGAAACCGCGGAAATAGAAATGCAAAAGAACAGAATTTAACAGTTTAACTAATACCAATACGAAATCCATAATCATATTTTACCAAGAACTGGTGTCACAATCTCACAGACTATTTATGAATACTAGAAATAGTGGTCTGAATAAAGAAATTACATGTCCATCTCCAAAATAGATAGGAACAGAAAGAAACAGTATAGAAGGGTATGCCAAGGCATGCGAATGCATCCGCTACTACCTCGGGTCTCCGCTGGACTGAAGGCAGCAACCTCCAACTATGGTTCGTATGCTCTAGTACCAGAATCTACACAAAAAATGCTGAGTGTAGCATCAGCACAACCTTCCCCATGTACTGGTAAGTGCCAAGCCTAACCTCGGCGAAGTAATGACGAGGCTAGGAAATGACCAATCATTATAACCTGTGTAGTTAAACAATATCTAACACAATACAATTATAGAGACTAAACAAAAATTTACGGGAAGGGAAACATGCTATGGAGGATACCAGAATAAGGAAAAACACATACATATCAGAAACGAATTAGTTAGAGCACTTGAACTAATAACAGCAAATAATCACAGCAACAGAAATAAATGCACGGAATCACCCTTCGTGTTTTTACTCTCAATCCTCATCATGAAATCAATAATGGAAATGTGCACGTCATCACCCTTCGTACTTTATCACTATTCCTCGCCATATGAATAATAAGAATGTGCACAGCATCACCCTTCGTACTTTATCTCTCTTGCTCACCATATGCATCAATATAAATATAAATGCGCACGGCATCACCCTTCGTGTTTTATCATTCTTTCCTCGCGATATGAATAATATGAATGTGCACAGCATCACCCTTCGTGCTTTATCACTTTTTCCTCACCCAAACAGCAAAAACAGTAATATCTCGGCAAGGAAATCAATAACAGAAACAATAATATCCCGGTAAGGAAAAACAACAGTAGAATAATCATATCCCGGAAAGAGAAATAGCTATAACCAATCTCGCTTAATCAATTAGTTTCACAAAATAAATCTCAACTTGATCCAATACTCAATAATGGGCAATACCAAGAAAATGCCATCAACATGGATAATCATCAAGTTAAACATAAATAGTACTTAATAAGAATCACATCGATCACAATATACGACTCACGGGCATGCTTGACACCAACGTATAGATGCTCGTTACCATACCTATACGTCGTACACGACACTAACACGTAGAAAATAAGAAACAACATTTATCCACTCAAGCTAAGGTTAGGCCAAACACTTACCTCAAATTCCACGGCCAAACTCAAGCCTCAAATACCGCTTTCCCTTGTGATTCCACTTCCAATTCACTTGTATCTAATCCAAATTAATTTAACAACATCAATAATAGCTAATGAATTTAACTCCAATGCTTAATTTTAGGTTTTCTATCATTTTCCCAAAAAGTCAAAAATCGACCCCCGGCCCGCTTGGTCAAAACTAGAGGTTCGGACCAAAACTCGATCACCCATTCACCCAAGAGCCCGAATATGCAATTAATTTTGAAATCCGACCCCGAAACGAGGTCTAAATTCTAATTATACAAAAAGCCCTAGTTATACCCAAATCCCAACTTCTACCATGAAAACCCTAGAATTTTGGATGAAAATTGATGAAATGCAATGGCTAAATGAAGGAAAGAGGTTTAGAATCATATACCAACACTTTGGGGAAGAACATGTCTCTTGAAAAGCACCTCAATGCTCTCTAGTTTTTGAAAATATGAAGTTATGGCCTTTTTCCCGTGCTGCAACTATTTTAAGTGTTGGGCAATAGTGTTCATCGCGTTCGCGAAGAGCTGCCTACTGAGGACTTACACGATCGCGGGAAAGGCTATACATTTGCAAAGGTTTAGCCCACCCCTGCCTTCGTGTTCACGATAAAGGGGTTGCATTTGCGTAGGTTTCCCTAGGTTCCCTGACCGGCTCATCTTAAAGCCACACGTTCGCGGTTGACCGATCGCGTTCGCATAGAACAGTCCCCCCACTGCTCCGTGTTCGCGACCTTGATCTCGCTTTTGCATAGGGTAAAATCCTCCCCAGCGCAGTTTCCCCTTCTTGATCGCGAAGCCTAGTGCAACAGACACCAGATACAGCAACTATACCAGATTTTCCTAAGTCAAAAACACCCCAAAGCCTATCTAAAACTCACCCGAGCCCTCGGGGCTCCAAACCAAACATGCATACAACCCTAAAAAAATTATATGTACTTACTCGTGCAATCAAATCGCTAAAAATACATCTAAAATACGAGTATAGCATCAAAATCAAAGGGAAATCTCAAGAACTCTTAAAGTTTCCATTTCACAACCGAGGGTCCAATTCATATCATATGAATTCCGTTTCTTACCAAATTTTACAGGCATAACTTAAATACCATAATAAACCTATATCGGGATCCAGAACCAAAATACAGACCTGATACCATCGAACCACTAAATTTCCAAAAACTCTTATATTTTCAGTTAAACAACTTTCTTCAAAATTTTATTTCTTGGGGTAGGGACCTCGGAATTTGATTTTGGGCATACGCCCAAGTCCCATATTTTCCTACGGACACTCCGGGATCGTCAAATCATAGGGTCCGGGTCTTTTTACCCAAAATGTTGACGGAAGTCAACTTAATTCAATTTTAAAGGCGAAATTTAGCATTTTTTTCAAATTTTCACATAAAGTTTTCCTGATATATGCCCAGACTGTGCACGTAAATCGAGGTAACACAAAAGGAGGTTTTTAAGACCTCCAAGCACGGAAATGGACTCTAAAATAAAAGATGACCTTTTGGATCATCACATTCTCCACCTCTAAAACAATCGTTCATCCTCGAACGGACATAGAAAAGTACCTGAGTCGGTGAAAAGATAGGGATATCATCTCAGTATATCGGACTCGGACTCCCAAGTTGCTGACTCAATAGGTTGATGTGACGACCCAAAGGGTCATCACCTATTTTCCTCATTCGTTCCATGCTTCCGAGGCCTTGAAAATCTGATTTTTACTTGTCTCAAATTGCATGCGCAGTCCGGGCGCATAGTCGAAAAGCTTTTATGTTGAAATATGTGAATTCTGTGAAAAATTTGAAGAATTTTGATATTAATATGATTAAAGTTGACTTTGGTCAATATTTTGGGTAAACGGACCCGAACCCGAGATTAGATGGTCCCGGAAAGTCCGTAGAAAAATATGGGACTCAGGCATGTGCCCGGAATCAAAATTCGAGGTCTAGAACCAGAGTAAAAGAATTTTTTTGTTAAATTGTTTTTCTGAAATTGTTAAGAAAAATGGAAATGAAAATTGATTAAAAGACTAGGGTATCGGGCTCGTATTTTGGTTTCGACGCCCGATACAAGTCTTATATATTGTTTAAGCGCTTTCTGTGAAGTTATGTCGAAATCGGACGTCGTTTGATGTGTTTCGGACTATAAATTCCAAGTTTGAAAGTTTATGAAGTTTAGAAGAAAACTCATGTGTTTTGAGGCTTGATTCTATGTAAATGATGTTATTTTGGCGATTTGATCGCACGAGTAAGTCCGTAGGATGTTTTGAGGTAGTGTACATGTTTGGTTTGGAGCCCCGAGGGCTCGGGGTGAGTTTTGGATAGGCATCGAGTTGCATTTTCTCAGTTTTAAAAAGTTGGTATTTTCACTGCTGGTGTCTTCGAATTTGCGAAGAAATGATCGCAAATGCGACCACTTGATCGCAAATGCGAGAAATGGGAATTCTAGAAGGGATCGCAAATGCGAAGGAAAACTTCGCAAATGCGAAGGGGCTAGGGATCGAAAACGCGAAGGCCCTCTTCGCAAATGCGAAGGTCCCAATTTTGCCCTGGCTTCGAAAATGCGAAGCTTTGTTCGCAATTCCCACATCCGAGGCCCAACAAATTTTGGACGTAGTCGATTTTTCATCACTTTTCACCATTCTTTCAAAACCCTAACACCATAGGCGATTTTTCAAGAGCAAACTTCATCCCAAATCACTTGTAAGTTGATTTTTACTCGATTCTTTCAATCTTTAACATCATTAAACATGTTTTCCACTTGAAATCAAGGATTTTCATGGGTGAAATTGGGGATTTTGGGTAGAACCTAGGTTTTCGATAAATTAGGGAGTTAGACCCGGATTTGAGATCCGATTTTAAAACAAATTACATATTTGAGTTCGTGGGGGAATGCGTAATCGGGTTTTGGTCCGAACCTTGGGTTTTGACAATGTGGGCCCGGGGGCATTTTTGGAATTTTTGGGAAAAAACTTGGGAAAATCATTTTTATGCAGTCAAATTGATTCATATAGTGTTTATTAAAGTAATTGAAAAATTTGTGATCAGATTCGAGCGAATTGGAGGTGGAACCGCGAGGTAAAGTGATAGTTGAAGATTATGTGGATTTCAAGGCTTTGAGGTAAGTGTTTGGTTTAACCCTAACTTGAGGGAATATGAGTTAAGTCTTGTTGCTAATTGCTATGTGATCGAATACGATGTATAGGCATGGTGACGAGTATCTATACATCGGTGTCTAGCATGACCGTGAGTCCTTATAATGTGATTACCATGACTTGGTTGTGAACTCCGTGTTTATCGGAGAAATTCTATATGTTGTGAATAACATGTGAACGGTAAAATAATTATTTGATTCCTGGGAGCATTGGCTCGATTTGTGATACGAATATTGAAAGTATATGAAATGACTGGATTCTTTAGAGCGTTGGCTCAGAATGGCAGAATGAATTATAAGATAAGAAATTAAGAAAAAGAAAGCGTTGTTGATTATTCCCTTGGCGGGACGTTAGGTTGAACTTGTTGGATTCTTTCCCTTGATGGGATTTTTGTCTAATATTTGCTTATTTTTATTTCCCTTAATTGTGATTGTTGTTTGGGGAACCAGACTGTTAAATGATATTGAGGAGCGGGTTGCGCGCTGCAACAATGACATTGAGGAGCGGGTTGCGCACCGCAACAATGATATTGAGGATCGGGTTGCGCGCCGCAACATTGATAAATGATAAATGACATGGGTCGGGATGCACGCCGCAACAGTGGTATTTGTGGATCGGTTGCGCGCCGCAACAATGGTAATTATGGAGCGGGTTGCACACCGCAACAGTTATTGAAACCATGTGTTTGTATTGATTGTTGATTCCTTGTTCATTATGAATCTAAGCTGCTCTAATTTTGTTACCTGGGATTACTGTTAATATTGTATCTCCCCATAACATGTTTCCCCTCCCATGTTGTTAATTGCCTTGTATTCGATATGCCGCTGTATATTTATAACTGCACAGGTTTATGTGGTGTCCAGTCTAGCCTCGTCACTACTTTGCCGGGGTTAGGATAGACATTTACCAGCACATGGAGTCGGTTGTGCTGATGCTACACCTCTGTGCATTTTTGCACAAGTCAAGGTTTTGAGGAGCAGCAGCAGCATTAGTGCGGGAGCAGGTTTTCATTTTCACGAGACTGAGGTAGCCTTGTAGGCATTCGTAGGCCCGGCGTCTCTTCTTTATGCTCTCTTTTAGATTGTTGCCTCATTGTTTTCGAGACAAACAACTTATATATTTTTTTCAGACCATTGTATTTAGTATATTCATAGTAGTTCACGAGTACTGTGACACCAAATCTTGGGTAGAGGCTATGATTAACTATTCCGCGTTTTGATTCGTATTTAAAAAAATTAGACTCCCGCTATTGTTCTTATTAAATTTCAGGTTCTATATTGATGCTGTAAACTGTTAAAGTAATTGTCTAGTAATGAAAGGGTAAATAAGTTGGCTTGCCTAGCTACCACGAGTAGGGGCCATCACGATCCCGATGGTGGGAAATCCGGGTCGTGACAAGTTGGTGTCAGAGCACTAGGTTACATAGGTCTCACAACTCACGGACAAACTTAGTAGAGTCTGAGGGGTAGGTAGGGAGACGTCTGTACTTGTTCCCCAGAGTCTATTGAGTTAGGAAAAATCTCTCATTTGTTCTTTCTTGTCTTGCGATTTGGTTTCTCAATGTTGATTAAATTTCTACTCTGTTCTTTCGCAGATGGCGAGAACATGTGCTTCCTCATCCACCGATCAGCAGTCCGAGCCCCAGGCAGCTCCCGCTAGGGGCAGAGGACGTGGCCATGCTAGGGGTCGAGGCAGGGGCAGAGCCCAGCCACCAACAGCAACACCAATGGCGGACCCTCAGGTTGGCCTTGACGAGGAGGTTCCGGCCCCAGCCCAGACAGTTCCGGTGGGCTCAGCTTAGGTCCTAGAGGGGTTTATTGCTACCCCAGTCCTTCAGGATGCCTTGGTCGGGTTGGTGGGCCTCATGGAGAGTGTCACCCGAGCAGTATTGCTTCCTCTAGCACCAGCCACTTCCTAGGGTGGAGGAGGGGCCCAGACTCCTGCCGCACGTACTCCGGAGCAGGTAGCTCCTCAGACTCCGAGTGGAAATGGGAGAGGATTACCTTGGATTTCATTACTGGACTTCGGTCGACCCAGAAGAAGTTTGATGCTATTTGGGTCATTATTGATAGGCTGACCAAGTCAGCGCACTTTATTCCAGTAGCAGTCTCATATTCATCCGAGAGGTTAGCGAAGATTTATATCCGGGAGATTGTTCGCCTTCATGGTATACCGGTATCCATCATTTCAGATTGGGGTACGCAGTTTACCTCGCGCTTCTGGAGAGCGATTCAGCAAGAGTTGGGCACCCAGGTCCAGTTGAGCACAACATTCCATCCTCAGATGGACGGTCAGTCCGAGCGGACGATGCAGATTTTGGAGGATATGCTCCGAGCTTGCGCCATTGATTTTGGAGGCTCGTGGGACCAATTTTTCCTTTAGCAGAGTTTGCTTACAACAACAGGTACCAGTCCAGCATTCAAATAGCTCCGTATGAGGCGTTGTATGGTAGGCGATGTCGGTCTCCAATCGGATGGTTTGAGCCGGGAGAGGCTCGGTTATTGGATACAGACTTAGTTTAGGAGGCCTTAGATAAGGTCAAGATCATTCAGGACAGGCTTCGTTTGGCTCAGTCGCGGAAAAAGAGTTATGCGGACCGTAAGGTCCGAGATGTGGCTTTTATGGTTGGTGAACGGGTATTGCTCCGGGTATCGCCTATGAAGGGCGTGATGAGGTTCGGAAAGAAGGGCAAGCTCAGCCCTAGGTATATTGCCCCGTTTGAGATTCTTGATTGAGTAGGAGAGGTGGCTTATAAACTTGCATTACCACATAGATTATCAGCCGTGCATCCAGTTTTTCATGTGTCTATGCTTCGGAGGTATCACGACGATCCTACCCATCTGTTAGACTTCAGCACTGTCCAGTTAGACAAGGATTTATCTTATGAGGAAGAGCCGGTAGCTATTCTAGACCGGCAGGTTCGTTAGTTGAGATCTAGGAGTTTTCCCTCTGTTCGTGTTCAGTAGAGAGGTCAGCCCCCTGAGGCCTCGACCTGGGAGTCTGAGTCTAATATGCGGAGTCATTATCCACATCTGTTCCCCGACTCAGGTACTTCTTTCTTTTGTCCATTCGAGGACGAATGGTTGTTTTAGAGGTGGAGGATGTGACGACCCAAAGGGTCATCACCTGTTTTCCTCATTCGTTCCATGCTTCCGAGGCCTTGAAAACCTTATTTTTACTTGTCTCAATTTGTGTGCGCTGTTCGGGCACGTAGCCGGAAAGCTTTTATGTTGAAATATTTGAACTCTGTGAAAAATTTGAAGAATTTTGATATTAATATGATTAAAGTTGACTTTGGTCAACATTTTGGGTAAACGGACCCCGACCCGAGATTGGACGGTCCCGGAAGGTCCGTAGAAAAATATGGGACTCGGGCATGTGCCCGGAGTTGAAATCCGAGGTCTAGAAACCGAGTAAAAGAATTTTTCTGTTAAATTGTTTTTCTGAAGTTGTTAAGGAAAATGGAAATGAAAATTGATTAAAAGACTAGGGTATCGGGCTCATATTTTGGTTCCGACGCCTGGTACAAGTCTTATATATTGTTTAAGCGCTTTTTGTGAAGTTTGGTCGAAATCGGACGTCGTTTGACGTGTTTTAGACTATAAGCTCCAAGTTTGAAAGTTCATGAAGTTTAGAAGAAAAATCATGTTTTTTGAGGCTTGATTCTATGTAAATGATGTTATTTTGGCGATTTGATCGCACGAGTAAGTCCGTAGGATGTTTTTGAGGTTGTGTATATGTTTGGTTTGGAGCCCCGAAAGCTCGGGGTGAGTTTTGGATAGGCATCAAATTGCATTTTCTCATTTTTAAAAATATGGTATTTTCACTACTGGTGTCTTCGAATTTGTGAAGAAATGATCGCAAATGCGACCACTTGATCGCAAATGCGAGAAATGGGAGTTCTGGGAGGGATCGCAAATGCGAAGGAAAACTTCGCAAATGCGATCGCAAATGCGAAGGGGCCAGGGATCGCAAATTCGAGGCCCTCTTCGCAAATGTGAAGGTCCCAATTTTGCCCTGGCTTCGAAAATGCGAAGCTTTGTTCGCAATTCCCACATCCGAGGCCCAGCAA
>MU721615.1:193150-205108 GCA_026770625.1 Nicotiana glauca | reverse complement strand
TATATATATATATATATATATATATATATATATATATATTGTTATTGATATTGTGTTGGTGGTATAAGGGAGGATTATGTGATGTCTGGTGGGATCGGGTTGCGCGTCGCAACAACCTATATTTTTCTATTTCTTGAGTTGTGTTGTGTTTCTGGTATTTTTATTTGAGCTGGTAGAGATTGGTAATTTTGGACAACACCGGTTTATTTTCGAGGTTGTGGTTATCGTTTCTTGTTGGATGTTTAATATTGTATTGTATTTTAATTATTATGTCATTATTATAGACTGCGTACATGTTTTAGCATAGGTGACCCGCCTTAACCTCATCACTATTTCATCAAGGTTAGGCTCGGCACTTACCAGTATATGGGGTCGATTGTACCGATACTGCACTTTGCACACTGTGCAGATTTTGGAGATGGTCTCGCCAGCGTCTACTAGAGAACTTGGATCGGACATTTGTAGAGACTTGAGGTATGGCTATTCAGTGCTCGCAGCTCCTAGAGCCCCCATCATCTGTTTATTTTGCTGTGAACTTTCATTCGAATAGCTTGTTATTTACTTCATACCGTTATGTGTATTACTCTAGTAGTTCATGCACTCGTGACACCAGATTCATGGAAATTGTAATAGTTATTTGGCTAGTTCAACTTTCGCATTGTTACTTTAAATTTATTTAGTTATATCAGTTCTTCTTTAATATCTGTTTTACACTGTTAAAAGGAGTGAATTGTTCTGATGTTGGCTTGCCTAGAAAGTGAAATGTTAGGCGCCATCATGGTCCCGATGGTGGTAATTCCAGGTCATGACATTAATCCACAAAAACACTCTCAACACGGCTCGATGTCCCACCTCAATGGCTCACAATCTCATACCACTCAATCCAACAACTCCACATGTGAAAAAACAATGATAACATGCAATGTAACAATGAATGATGAACATAAATTGAGACGTGACATGCAAATCAACAACCATGACTGAGTGTATAATTTAGTTAAATTAGATAACTCAAATCAACAAAAACAGCCTCACTAGATCTCAATCGAATAATCACATAGCCTAAAATATGATTTCTAACATGAATCACATCCCAAGTAACCAAACAAGTAGGGGAAAATACGGATATAACATGATATGATAGCACAACAAATCTGGTACTAGTCTAAAAGTCAATTTGAATCATGATAACCTCGGTGTACGCCCAATGTAATGACTCGGCCGGTCGTTTTGAGAGTAATAGCCTCAATCCCATATTTACTGCTTTTCCTGTATATTTTAGTGCTTATGTGACTTGCCGGGAAGTTTTGTTTGTGGTTTCGGAGTGATTTGGGACACTTACTCCATAAAATGGAAGCTTAAGTCTTAAGATTTTGACCGTAGTTGGAACTGTATGAAGACGAGTCCAAAATGGAGTTTTACCAGTTCTGTTAGCTCTATTTGGTAATTTTGGACATAGGAGCGTGTCCGGACTACGAATTGGTGGTATGTAGCTCATTTAGGCTTGAAATGGTGAAAGTTGAATATTTTGAGATTTTGATCAGAAGTGGACTTTTTGATATCGATGTTGGATTCCGATTATGGAAGTTGGGATAGGTCTATAATGTCAATTTTGACTTGTGTGCAAAATTTGGAGTCAATTGAACGTGGTTTGATAGGTTTCGGCATCGATTGTGGAAGTTTGAAGTTTCAAAGTTCATTAAGTATGAATTGGAGGGTGATTCGTGTTTTTATCGTTGTTTGATGTGATTTGAGGGCTTGACTAAGTTAGTATGGTGTTTTAGGAATTGTTGGTATATTTGGTTGAGGTTCTGGGGGCCTCGAGTTGATTATAGTTGGTTGATGGATCGAATTAGAAGTTAGATGAATGGCTGAAGCAGTGCAACTTCTGGTGTAATCGCACTTGCGGTGGGTTCACTGCATATGCTACTTGCACGTGCGGAAGGATAAGCATAGGTACAGTTTGGAGAAGCTTGTCCTGTAGGTGCAGGTGTGGAATTGGCCTGCAGAAGCGGAGTCGCTTCTGCGGAGGATGAAGCACAGAAGGAGAAGGGCCTGGAGCTTGAGGACCGCAGAAGCAAAAAATATCTGCAGGAGCGGGTGCGCAGGTACGACCCATTACTCGCAGAAGCGAATCTGAGGACTTAAGTCATTTTTGCACCTGCAATGAAAACTCTGCAGGTGTGGCATTGCAGGTGCGATTGGAAGCCCGCAGAAGCAGAAACACTGGCAGAAAAGGGGAAAGTTCAAGGGTTTTATCCCATTTTTAATTTTGGTACTTTGAGAGCTTGAATTTCCACTTTGTTAAATTTCACTCTCTTATTAAACTGTGATATTTTTATTCTACCTTATTTAATTTATATATACTATTAGGGCCCCGACCTGACCTCGTCACTACTCGACCGAGGTTAGGCATGGCACTTACTGGGTACCGTCGTCGTATACTCATGCTACTCTTTTGCACATGTTTTCATGTGCAGATCTAGGTACCTTCTACCAGCCTCAACATTAGTTGTGTACTTATTGCTGCTCCGAAGACTTCAAGGTATATCTGCCCGCGTCCACAGACCTCGAAGTCCCCCTCTATCCCTTTTACGTTATTCCTCCTTACTTCTTATAGTTATTGATGTATATAAACAGTTAGACGAAATCTTAGAAGCTTGTTACTTATGGTGTTCCGGGTCTTGGGAGAATTTTGTGTATATGTTGAGAGTTGGTTATTATACATGCCGAGCGACATTTTTATTAGTTATTTAATATCTATTGTTGTTAGTTGTTAAGGTTTTGCTTTCAATTTTTTGGTTATTTCTGCAAATATTAGGCTTACCTAGTCGTAGAGACTAGGTGTCGTCACGACATCTCACGGAGAGAGGATTGGGCCGTGACACCCATGCACCTGTCACCTAGTATGTGTGTCACCTTAACATTACAAATAACATGGTTCCCATGCATAATTACCCTTAATTCCAAGTTTAGAAATGTTGCTTACCTTGAACAAGTCAAATACAATATCGGAAACGCCAAACAACAGTCTAGAAACACCATCCCACACGAATCAACCTCCAAATAGCTCGAAACTACCAAAAGCAACTCAAAATCATCAAATAATACCAGAGAAAACAAACCCAAACATTAAAGGTCAAATCTTTAATCAAATTCGCAAAGACAACCAAAAATTGAAAACTGGCCCCGCACCTCAGAAACCGACAAACTTTTAAATTTCGACAACCCATTAAAATACAAGTCCAACCATACTAATTTACTCAAATCTAACTCTGAATCGATGTTCATTATTCAAATATTCACTTTAGGGAAGTTTATACAGAAACCCCTAAATTCTCTTTAAAATTAATAATCCAAATGCCAAAATTAAAGATAGATTCATGAAATATAACTACAACCGAGTCAAGAATACTTACCCAAATTCGTGTGGTGAAAATCCTCTCCATAATCGCCCAAAATCACGCTCCAAATCTCCAAAATTTGATAACATCAATAACCTTCGAAATAAATAGACTCTGCCAAAAATTTCGCACGTGCGGTCCAAGAGCCGCTTATACGGAAAACACTCAGGCCCCAACCACTTGCACCTGCGGGATCCCCACTTTTGCGACATTATAGCTATGGTGAACCTTGCACTTCTATAAAGCTCTCACCCAGCCTACATTCCCACTCCTACACAAACCGCGTAGATGTGCAAAACTTCTGCACCTAAGATAACTTCCGCAACTTATCCTTTTCGCTTGTGCTATGATCACGCCCAACTACGCCTTATAAAAAGGACTAAGCAGACATTGCAAATATAATCTGAGTATTTCGCCCAGAGTCGAACCCTCAAGGAATTAACCTATAAATTACTCTTGTTAGACTCACTAAATTCTACGTAACCAACTTCCCAAATGTTTTGAATAACATCTAAGGATGTTTTTACTAACTAGGACTGACTGCAATTAAGTAAATAAAGACTAACTATGATTAAGTTGTAAACAATTAAGAGAAGGATCTAAGGTTTTTTTTTTTTTTTGGCAATCCACTTGGCAAGCGCCTAGGGCTAGTTTTTTTATTAATAAAGAAAAGAAAAATACAACAATTAGGAAAAGTAAAAATAAGGTGGACAATAGCACCGGTAATGTTACCCATATAACACAAACAAGGCTAAACCTTACCTTACTAATCCTATTGAGGCTTGCAAATCTCGCCTACTAGCAAGCATGTAAAAAATATGAACTTGAAAGGACCAAGTATTCTATGATCTCCATAGAGTTTACAACACACTCTATGACGCTATTACAAGTGATTATGCTTTCAAAATGATAAACTAAAACAATGTAGAAATTATAGTCTTGCCCCTCGTTTATCAAACTTTTTAGTTCTTCAATTTGAACTTTCTTAAAATCCTCTTTAACTGTCTTCAAATAATCTTCAAAATACTTCATTTCTTCTCGGATCTATTGGACCTCGTCGGTGTGGAGGTGGCAACCCCTTTTTGCTTTTCAGCTCTCATTGGGAGTTGCCTGAGTGTTATTTCTTGAGTCACCTTCTTTTTTTTCAGTATCCTTTGGATAGAAATGTCCAATTGTAGCTGCCTCTTCTGGACATGATTCAGTTAATTCACAATTTTCAATTTCATCGGAAAAAGCAATGCGTAAATTGGCCTCTAGTTTCTGATTAGTTTCTTCTTGTATAACCATCCATAATGGTTCATGCCTCTTCGTTGCTTTGCGCTACAAGGTTCATTTCTCTTTGCCACTGAAACTTTCTTCTTTTGTGAAGTCGTTCTTGAGCTAGTTGAGTATGCACATCTTTGAGGCTTTGGACTGTCCAAATTATCAAGTAGTGCTCGATCATGGTCTGAAGTGCGATGTTGTTGTTGTAGTGGATTGCCTGTAATATGCTTCTGCTATCTAGCTTTGAACAAATCTTGTTGTTGTCCTGTCTTTGGAATGTTTGTACATTTGTGTTGCTATGCAGGAGAGTTACCAACTTCAGAAATAGCATGTGCACTGTTTAGACGACACTACTACTTCCCAGAAACAGTAGTAGTCCGATCAGTTCCAGCTATTCCACTGTATTCCACCCCATGCTAAAGGTTGTCATCTTCATTAGTTTGCCTAGTATCTCCAGTTGCAGTAGCTATTTTTAGGACCCCTTCACCATTCAAAATCAACGCAACAGCATTGTCTTTTCCAGGTACTGTTCCATTGGACTTTACATTTGCTGCATTAGTTTGCCTATTTGTAGGAACTACTGCAGGTACATTTGCTTTGGAATTCAAATGGACTGATTTATCTCCTTGTTGATTCTCCATCATTGAGGTCTCACGTACAGTAGGTCCATAAGTTGCTCGATTCATTATTTTCATATTTTTAGAATTCACACTTTGCATTCATGCTTCATTTAGCAAAAGTTGCTGCTCGAGCAATTCAGTAGAAACAGCTTGGTTTTTCTTCTGTACGCCTACACTCTTAATCTTTTTCCCAGATTCAACTTGCCTTGAAGCATCAGTAATAGCTTCAGTTACTCCAGCATGCTTGAGTTCAAAGCCTGAACTTTCAGGAAGTCCAACTAAAACTCTACCACCCACAGATTTGTAACTCGTATCCAAAGCTCTACTAGCATGAATATCACAAGGAAATTTAGCTTGAGGCTTCTTAGAAGCTGGGGCAGCTCCTACATCGTTCACACTAGTTGCATTCCCAGCAGTAGTAGCCTCCAAACTTTCATTCAGAACCTGTGAAATACCAACACCATTCATAGGCTGCTCAAGTTAGAACTATCAGCATCATCCTTCAAAGCACTAGAAGTAGCTGCATACATCCTTGCATGAGCAGTGGCAACAGGTATATCCTTCAATCTCATATCATCACCAACCTTTTTTTTCTTCTCAAAAATATGCCCAGCTGCAAATGGAATTGTAACCAGAGCTTCAAACTTTTTCCCAGTTCCCTTTGTATCAGCTTTAACACGAACACCAGCCTCAGCATCTCTACGACCAAAGGCAATACCTGTAGTATTTGTAGTCTGCTGATCACCAGCAGTCCCTATCAAAGTAGGACTAGAATTGGTATTCTCTTTTGTTGCACCTGTAGACAGAATAGCTGCAGCACTAGAAAGCTTATCATAAGCTTGTACAATTGGATTCACTACATTAGAAATTCTTGCTAAATCTATCCTAGCAGGCACATCACGGAGGGTGGAGGTGGTCCCTTATCCAACTTTGAAACATCACCTGCTATATTATCCATATCTGCTCGATTAACAACACTTACATTATTTTTACTCACATCCTATTTACCTTCTTCGATTTGTAAAGGCTGCTTCTCACCCAGACTTGCTTTTGGTGCTACCTCTTCCAGTTGCACAATTCTTTTTGCATTAAGATAGTCCCTTGCATCACCTTGCAATTTGTCCAAGACTCCCAGGTCTTCAGCTTCTTTCCCCTAGTCTGCTTCTTTATTATTTTCCTCGATTATCCATCGACATGACTTTTCACCATGTCCTTGATGATTATAACAAGTGCAGTACTTTGGTAAATTATCATAAATAATCTGTTGATAATGTTCTACCAACCTACCAGATTTCATATCCACAATTTGAATCTTGATTCTTTTAGGATGTTTGTCTAGTAAGTCAAGCAAAACTTTAACCCTAGCTGTGCTTGGACAAGTCATATCTTGTGTTGCTTTGTCTACTACGAGAGGTCTTCCTACTGCTGATGCTATAGACATTAACGACTTCTTTGCAAAGAAATTTGCAGGCAAATCTGGCAAAGAAATCCAAACAACAGACTTTGATGTTTCTTCACGAGGATTAAATCCTATAGGCCATGGGAAAGTTCGAAAAAAGAAATCATCACCCTTTGATCCCACACACCCTGTCGTTCTTGAAAACACATGAACATAATCATCAAAAAGATTAAATCTGACCAGTATGTGACGAAAGTCCAACTGCCTAATGTTTCAATTTCCTTTCACGTCGAGCTGTTTTGGTATAATCTATCTCAATTCGTGCAAATCTAGTTTTCCATAGGAAAACTTGAGGATTACAACTTGGTGTAGTCCTTCTTTAACGATGAATGCATTCACTTCTTCAATGGTAAATTCTATAGTTGGTTCTCTATGCTCAAACAATACAGGATAAAACTCGAACTTCGATGATTTTGCGGTAGATTGTTTCCCTACAAGCTGCGATCATAGGACTATTTGTTATTACAATTTGGATGAGTTTCTATGGTGTTCTGGATTGCCTCTCCCACAGCTAAAGGCTGGGGAGAGGTTGCAGCAGCCATGGTGATCTTCAGAACTCCACTAACGTGAAGAAGAAACTGAAAATTCTGTGAGCTACAGTAACTCACTCTTTAAAATTAAGATCTGGTAAGCTTGACTATGAATTTGACTATGAAACCAAATGGGGATTGTGCACAAAGAATAGATGTTTCTTTTGATGCCAAATTTGCGACTATCCACTATCGGATTCCAAACTTATGGCTCGTGAATAGTGACGTGATTACTATTCACCCTTCTTCCTGTAGGTCGTGTTTTTTGTCCCCTTAAGTTGGGATTTTTTATGGAAGATAATTTGATTACTGGATCTAAGGTTGTGATTTCCCCTATTGATGGAATCCCTTCTGGTTATGTTTCACATAGATTTGCCTAATCGTCTCTATCAATCATGAGCAATCTTATTACCGTAAATCTCTCTCGAGTAATCACGACAATTTACTAGATGCACTCTCTCGAGTTACACTAGCTGGCTTTTAGTACAGCTTACTTTAGATCATACCAAAGGCTTCGTTATCCCTAATCCCGCCTTTAAACCCTCGGTTATTGATCCCTCATATACTCTGGGATTGGTGTTGTTCAGAAATTACCTAAATATTCACTTTCTCCCGAGTAATACATACTAAATAGGCACAACTAATTGAGGATCCTATCAATTAACTACAACAAGAACGTAGTTGAACAAATAGAGATTAAACCGGAAAAACTATATTAACATAACATGAAGTTCATCCTTCAATAGGTTCTATCAAAACCTTAGACTAAATATTTAGCTACTCATACAAGAGTTCATCAAAACAATATCCAAATTCATCACGAAGGGTAAAATACAAAAGGAAGAAAGGAAGAACTCGATGTTGAATTATCCTCCTTGCCTCTTGCCTCTCCTTGCCTTCAACTAAGCTGTAAAAACCTTGATAATATCCCTTTGGGCGAGCTGGACCTCTTATAGGTTAAGTGGAATTACCCCTGAACTTCTAAGTTTACCCCTGAAGTATATTTTTCCGAATTGGACTAGCGTTGTCCTGCTAGTGAGCGCGCTACTGACCACGCATATGGCATAACATTTTGCCTCGAACTCCTGGGCTAGTGCGGTCGCGCTAGTGGGCGTTGTCACATCCGCTTTACTACAACCCGGGAAAGGGTATAATAAAGAAAGGAGTTTTTCCAAATAAAGAACAATCGAAACAGGATTTATTTTATTTAAGATTCAGAGTCACCACTTGGGAGATATATCGTGTCCCAAGTCACCGATTTGAATCCCGAATCGAGGAAAGGGTTTGACTCTGTTTAACAGTCGCGAACCAAAAATTCGGGTAAGGAATTCCGTTAACCCGGGAGAAGGTGTTAGGCATTCCCAAGTTCTGTGGTTCTAGCACGGTCGCTCAACTATCATATCTGGCTTAATTATTTGATTTTAATACATGTTTTAACCTATGTGCTTTTAACTTTGAACCGCTTTTATTATTATGTTAAGAGAATTGCAACGTCGTGAAAATGCGTCTCGAACCACGTCGCACCAGTGCACCCGTGGTTATCAACACATTTCGACTCCGTTGAGATTTGGATTTGGATCACATAAATGTGCACCCGAATTTAGGAAGGTAAAATTAATTAAAGCGCGCCTAAAACGACTAACGTGTTGTTATCTTTTGGGAAGACCATGAAATTCGCTAAACAGCCCGCCCGCATACTAAGTATTTTTGAATTAAGTAATTAATGAGGGCCCCGCAATTTGTATATCTGTTTGGCGAGGCTCGTCTCATTTTTATTATTAAAGTCCAAACTAAAGTAACTAAATTCTCTATTTTTGTTTTGTCTCTAAAGGTTAATTAATCCATGAATATAAATTCGAGTCTCAAATTCAAGTCCGGATTCAAACAAAAGGGTAAAACCTTTTAGCTTGAGCCCACTACTTAACTCAAGACCCAATTTTATATTTAGGTATTAATTTTCCATACTCTTAATTATTTATTTTTTAAAATATTATTATATGTGGACTTTTAAAATTTATTCCCGTTTCAACCATGTTGCTGGGCCTGAAATCCTTTAGCCCAAGGAATGCAAATTGAGTTTTAGTCCACATTTTAGTATGATAATGTAAGCTATGGCCCAGCAAAAATTGTGCTACTTCACAACTTAGAGATTACTATGCTCTATTAAAACCTCACGTTTTTGGGCCCAAAATCAGCCCAAATTAAACAAACTAATCAGATTGCGTTTTGAATCTACCAAACTAATATGACTTCAAATTGTTGCAATTATACTACTTCTAATTTTGACAAATCCAGACTATCTAATACTCTTATTTCTGTTGATATATCTCTAATTCTATTAACGTCAAAACATTGCAATAAAACGTGAATTGGAGTAATGTTCTGCTAACACGAATTTACTTGTCCTATAATTGAACTAAACTAACACTTGAATGTTTACCCTTACACAGAAAGTGGAAATAATTTGGACTTAGATTATAAATCTGATCTAAGAAGAGAAAACGAATTAACTAGCATATATGATTATGAACTACATGTGAACTATTGTTATATAGGCACAGGTTTTAAACGATCCAAAAATTCCAACTGAATACATACAGAGATTTACTAATATTCTACATTCTATATTATCTTCTTAGTACCAATTTAACCTAACTGAATTATTAACACATCATACATCTATTAACCTGATAGTCTACTAGTTGAAAATCTGATCTAGAGTTTATTACAGAGATAATATGAGGTTAAAGAAATTAGTGAATCAATAGTCCAGTTATACAGTTCCAATCAATTACATACTAAGGTTCTACTCAATGTCAAACTAGAAGAAGTAATATGATTCAACAGGGAAAGCTTGATAAGCACTTCATTCCATTTCAACAGACGGAAAATTACAATTGTATACATGGAATTAGGAAACGAAACAGGGAGATCAGCAACAGTTTTAATGTAGAAACATTTCAATAACAGCAAGTTAGCAATCAATAATTAATCCAGAAATAGCTCCAGAACAACCCAGGAATAATCAAAAACGACTAAAACCAGTAGATAGGCAAATAAACTCGATTGAAATCAAATTCGAACTTGAAACTGAGCTAGAAAAGCTCCTGAAACTTCCAGCAACCAAAACACAAACCAAAATAGTTTGAACAGGTCCAAAACAACTTGAAATTGAACCTAGGGGCACTAGAGGTTTGGATTAATGACTGGAATTGCAAAAGCTTCAATGTAACAGTGTATTTTTTGAGTTTTTGGAGGTTTTTCTAATGTTTTTGGATTTTTAGAAGATTCAAAATTCAAATAGAAATCTGAAATTGAAGAAGAATTGAGGAGGAAAAAATGTGAAATTTTTGGAGGTAAAAAAAAACTTCTTAAACAAGTAAAAGACTACCTATTTATAGATGTAACTTGGAGGGAAATTCAGATTCTAATGTTTACATATTAGTCCTTCTTTATTTCTACTTTTACCCCTTTATTTCTAACTTTGTGCTACAAGTAACTACACTTATTTAGCCAAAATTTACACTATAGTCTATTCTAGAAAATTCTATACCCTTTACAATTCCTGAATTACCCCTACTTCATTTCAGAATTTACTAAACTTGAATAAACTACCTTTTTCTATGCCCATATTACCCCTGAAATCATGTTGTAACTACTGTTAACCCATTTTATATACCCAAAATGCCCCCACTTTACTTTTGTAATTACTGTCCTACCCCAGCCCCTTCAACAGCTATAACCAGTCTTTGAGATTTAAGCTAGTTGCCGAATTTTTAATCAATTACTGATCTAATAAGCTATATCCAATTTATACTCCTAATTATCTGAATCAATACTAATTTTAAACTAATATCGAAAAATTAATTAGAACCAATTCACACTTTTTTTTAACAAATCAAACCACAAAAATATAAGAAAACCAATTTTAAGCAATGCAATTATCCTAATCATTACTAAGAAATTTAAACCTAACAGTATTATTTTAAAACTATTAATGGACATTTAAGCAAGTCCAAACAATAAACCCTAATTAAACTAATGACAAAATATCAACAGAAATCAATTAAAATAAAAACACAAGAAAACACAAGAAAATGGTCAAAACAAACACATGCAGAAACAAACAAAAAAATAAAAGAAAAGAAGAGAAAGAAAAAGATGAAAAAAACTTATCTAATGTTCCACCAGGAAATCCTGAACTTGTTCTGGTCACATTTGAGCCACAATTGTTTGAATCCTCTAGGATTCATGATCTGTAACATCCCTAATAGTGTATTTTCCAAAAGAAAACACATTATTAGGGGTATTACGGTTATGAATCCACAAGAATTATGCTAGGGTTATCGACCAAAATTTTGAAAAGAAAAATTCGAGGAGTTCTGGGCAGTTTCAAAACAAATGGGTATGGGGGTCGGGTAGAGGAGGTTGAGACGAGTCTAAGGTATTATTTTGGAAATTTTTGGCACACCTTGCCGGAAAACTTAAAATCAATATTCGAAGTTTTCCGGCAAGATTTGAAGAAAACTAAAGGCAAGGCGAGAAAGAGGGGAAAGAGGAAAGCTAGGGGTGTTATTTTGGCGGCTATTGGAGCAAGTATGGTTCGCCGGCGGTAGGGTTCCGGCGAGAAAAATGGTGATATTCGAGGAGATCGGTTGAGATTCGAAAGAAAATAGTTACAA
>MU721615.1:154518-171602 GCA_026770625.1 Nicotiana glauca | reverse complement strand
CGGAAAACTTAAAATCAATATTCGAAGTTTTCCGGCAAGATTTGAAGAAAACTAAAGGCAAGGCGAGAAAGAGGGGAAAGAGGAGAGCTAGGGGTGTTATTTTGGCAGCTATTGGAGCAAGTATGGTTCGCCGACGGTAGGGTTCCGGCAAGAAAAACGGTGATATTCGAGGAGATCGGTTGAGATTCGAAAGAAAATAGTTACAGGGGTGGAAAGAGAAAGGGGAGAGGGTGTTGTGGTGTAATTTTGGTGGTCATCGGCGTTAATGGTGTTTCCCGCCGGTGAGGGTTCCGGCGAGGAGGCGGAGAAGACGAAGGGTGAAATGATTTTTAGGGTTAGTGAATTATAGGGTTTATTTTATCTAATCTTGTGTATTAATCGAGAACCGTCAAATGAGATAAGGTGAACAGTTCAGATTCATTTGACACTTAAACGGTGTCGTTTGATTTAGTAACAAGGCAAGCCGGGTTGGGAAATGTTTGGGCCTGGACGGGTGAAATTAATTTGGGCTTAGGGGTTTTTGGCTTAATTTTGGCCCTAAATCTAAGCAGTCCATTTCTTCTTCATTTTCCTCTTTGTTTTCTTTTAATTTTTTTTTCTTTTTTTTCATTTTTTGTATTTTTGTTTTTTTATTTTATATTGTATTTTTTCTGAATTTTATAAAAATGCAAAAAATAAAAATAAGACTTTAAACTAAACTAATTAATGGTCTAAGATTACTTTTAAAACTATTTTGTAGCAATTTCCAATACAAATAATAAAATGCTAAAGTGAACTATTTTTTGTGATTTTCTTTAAATTGTTCTAAAATGAATTAATACCTACTTGATAATAAAATGTGAAATTAAAACCTAAATGCAGATGCGTATTTTTGTGTTTTATGAATTATCATGCACAAATAAAAAATGCAGAAATTATCAAAAAATGACACCAAAATGCACAAAAATTGTAAAAATAAAAGAAAAATTATTTTGTTTGAATTTTTGGAACAATTTGCTTAGGGCAAAAATCACGTGCTCACAGGCGTGCTAGTCTGGGTCATCATGTTAGCCTTTCTTTCTCTCTTCTTTCAACGTACTCAGCTTCGAGGGGCTTCCCTTGCTTCTATTTAGCTCCAAATACAGTTCTAAGTCCTTATACACGCAACTCACTCCTGCAAAATATGAACTTCACAATTAGAGCCAATTTATCATCATTTAACTAGCCTATAACAGTGAAACATAGGAAAGTTGGGGCATAAACAGTCACCAAATTACATGAATATAATCTATTATCATGCTCCTCCTTGACCGCTTTTGTGGATCCTCACCTGCGCCTAAGATTTTGCAGGTGCGATGACACCAGTTCTCTGCCAAAACCATACATAACTAACATGTTTCCAAATTATCTGAACCATATCTGAAGCTCACCCGATCCCCTTGGGATCCTATTCGAACATACCAACAAGTCATGGACCTACTCGAGGCCTCAAATCACACATAACAATACCAAAACTACGAATCTCACCTCAAATCAAACTTAATAAACTCTTGAACGTTCAACTTCCAAAACTCGTGCCGAACCATATCAAATCAACTTGGAATGACCTCAAATTTTGCACACAAGTTCCAAATCACCTAACGAACCTATTCCAACTCTCGTAACAACAATCCAGATCCGATATCATCAAAGTCAACCCCAGTAAAACTTATGAACATTTTAAACCTTCAAATTGCCAACTTTTGCCAACTAGCGTTAAAACATTTTAGAAGCCTCAAAATGCAAATTCGGGAACACTACCAAGTCCAAAATCATCTTCCAAACCTAATGGAACCACCAAAACTCCAATCTAGGGTCAAATACACAAAATTCTAACTTGTTCAACTTTTCCAACTTAAAGCTTCCTAGTTGAGAATCATTCCTCCAAATCAATTTCGAATCACCTGAAAATCAAGACCGAAGATTCACACAAGTCATAATACATCATATGAAGCTACTAAAGACTTCAAACAGCTGAACAAAATATAAATGGTCAAAACGATCGGTTGGGTTGTTAGAATTTATTGACTGCCTTTACTTGCTTTATGATTTTGTATGTTATTAGATAGTTACTTTTATTTGTTTTTTTGTATTTAATTATGTAATTATATTATTATGTTTTATTTCATATATGCCACAGTTGGTTATAGTTGTACATTTATATTATTATTGTGCGAGATCGGGTTGCACGCCGCAACGGATATTGCTATTACTGTTTAGGAATTGCATGCCACATTGGTATTTGTATATATATATGTGTGTGTGTGGAGGGGGGTGGGGGATCGAGTTGTGCACCACAATGAATAAGACATATTGACTGTTCATAACTGTTGGTTCCGTGTTATATTGAGAAAATTTAGCTTGATGTTATTCTGGGGGGCCTCTATTATGTATTTCCTGTTCTCGTTAGAATTTATTGACTGTATTTACTTGCTTTATGATTTTGTATGTTATTATATGGTTACTTTTATTCACTTTTTGTATTTAATTATGTAATTATCTTTCATATATGCCATAGTTGGTTGTAGTTGTATATTTATATTATTATTGTGCGAGATTGGGTTGCACGCCACAACGGATATTGGTATTACTGTTTAGGAACGAATTGCATGCCGCAATGGTATTTGTGTGTGTGTATATATATATGTGTGTGGGAGGGGGGGGGGGGGGGGGGGGGGGCGGTCGAGTTGATATATATGTGTGTGTATGGAGGGGGTGGGGAGATTGAGTTGCGCACCACAATGAAAAAGACATATTGATTGTTCGTAAGTGTTAGTTCCGTGTTATATTGAGAAAATTGAGCTTGATGTTATCCTGGGGGCCTCTATTATGTATTTCCTGTTCTAGTTTTTAAGTTATACTTGTTTTTAATCTTTTCGTCGTTATTTCAATATTTTTATGCAGATTTATAGTGAGTGTCTTGTTATAGCCTCGTCACTACTTCGTCGAAGTTAGGTTCGGCACTACGGAGTACATGGAGTCGGTTATACTCATGTTATACTTCTGCACTTCTTGTGCATATTCTTGTGTTGGTCCCAGTGCGTCTAGCAGGGTTCTGCTCGGATCATATCTGCATCTGGAGACTTGAGGTAGAATTGCACGGCAATCGCCATCCCTAAAGTCTCCTTCCTTATCTAGTTTTACTGTTTATTTTGTTTCAAATAATTGTATTTTTATTTAGCCATTGGTTGTAGCACTTCTAGTATGCTCATGTACTTGTGACACCATATTCCAAGATTTGGCTAGTTAGTGTTTGGAGTATTTATTTATGTTGTTGACACTTTACAACTTCATTTCTTAGTAAATTGCTTTCAAAATTGGTTTATAAATGAATGGTTGTGTACTAATATTGGTTTGCCTATCAAGTGGACGTTAGTGGACGTTAGGAGCCATTACAGCCATGCGGTTAGAATTTCAAATCGTGACATCTGTATTTCAGATCATGACCATTCCTCCTGAGTTACCTTGAGCCGCAACTCGGACAAGGTGAGAAAAGCCAAAGTCCCTAACCAAGTCATTTGTGGTTTCCAGTAGGGAAACCGGGAAAGGCTTATTATAGTCTAGCATCAATCTGAAGGTTCTTTTGAACTCATCGTTCCCCGCTCCTCGGCAGTTCCAAACGATCATGGTCAATGATCTATTGATGGTTTGAGGACTCCCTCCCTGACATGTCGTATTCCACTCTCCTTGTTGTTGAGGACCCTCCTCTTCTTCCTCCTTGTCCCTCTATAGTTGAGCTTGCTGGGAGTGTGGCTAATTGGGAAGGATGTTGCTGCTTCCATGATTAATTGTTTTGCTAATCTTTTTCCTTTCATCTTCTTTTTCGCCAAAAAAATTGATTAAGAACGATATGTAAAATCGAATAAATGATAATTTTTAGTGATTTTATAAGGTGTTTTATAGAGGAAAATATTTAGTATTATTTTTAATGAGGTTATTTTGAATACTTTTAAAAAAATGAAACTCATTGAAAAAAGTTCTAGTAATATACTTGAGTTTATTTTATTAATATGATTCGAATTGTAGTCTTTTTTTTAAAGATGTTGTTAGTAGTATTTTATAAAATCATACTTACCGTACTACTAATATGAGTAGATACTTATTTTTTTCATCCATTTTGCCATCCCCACTTGAGCGCTAGTATGTTTTTACTTTAAATGAGGCCTCTTCAACCCGCTGTAACAAGGAAATAGAAATATTTCAATATAATAATTTCTATTGTTATTAATGGAAGAAAGAGGTAAAATCAAGGGTGGTGAGATCTTCAAGAATCAAAAGGTAAAATAACTTGAGACAAAAGGTGCGGAACGACCAAGCAAGGGCCACCTCAATTTCTTACCCAGCATTTATGTTGGGGTCTGTGACATCCTTTTTATCTCACATTCATTCGTTTTTCATTTTAAAGCACCGAAAGAAAGCACTTTCCAGCAACTTTTGACCTGAAAAAAAGGGATTTGGCTCACCTCCTGTACACAATCTCTCCATTTCCATCAATGCATGTCTAATTTATTGACACTTGGACTCTTTCATATTTAACGACCAAGATTTTGTTTAGACTAACCTTGGCTAAACTACACATTTTGTTGTTGAAATAGAGTTAAATTGGAAAGAGAAATAGCTATTCAAAAATTTTCCTGAGAATTTCATTTTGGTTGGAAATATATTTTCTTACCATGATTAAAACTAGAAAGCTGCAAGATTTCATTTGATTGGGAAAATATTTTCTTGCCTTGATTAAAACTAAAAAAAAAAATCCTATATTGATTCATTAATCAAATCTCCAAATCGTTAACTTTCTTCTCCCCAAATCCCAATTAAGCTCATTCAAATGAAATATTATTTTTATTAACATCATAACAACTTTTTTTTTTTGGTTCTAAAACCCAATTAAGCTCCTTCAAATGAAATATCATTTTCATCAACATCATAACAACTTTTTTTTGATCTTGCAGCTTTCTAGTTTTAATCATGGTAAGAAAATATTTTTCCAACCAAAATGAAATTCTCAGCAAAATTTTTGGATAGCTATTTCTCTTTCCAATTTAACTTTATTTCAACAACAAAATAGTTTAACCAAGGTTAGTCTAACCAGAATCTTGGCCCTTAAATCTGAAAGAGTCCAAGTGTCAATAAATTAGACCTGCATTGATGGAAATGGAGAGATTGTGTACAGGAGGTGAGCCAAATCCTTAAAGTATGGTAATCAGAGATAAATTACATTGTTTATTAGAATAATCTTTGACAATGTTCAATTAGTAGGTCGAGTAATTTCATCAAAAATTTTGTTTTATGCACTAGTAATTTTTTGTACAATCAGGTTAAATTAATTTACCTCAGCTGGTAACTCTTCATTTCCAGTTTATATTATAATTTAAAGACTAACAGCAGCCCGTTTGGTCAAACTGTTAAAAACTATTTATTTTGAAAAGTGCTTTAATTTAAAAAATATTTTTCAAAAAGTATTTTTGGTTAAACAAAAAAGAAATATAGGGGCACCCTGTTGCCAAACGATCAACGAATTGAGGTTTTTGGAGATTAGGTTTAAATACCAATAATAATAAATTTAAAAAAGACGCTAAGTGATTTTTTACCATATGTTCAAGCATGTATTTATGTTGATAAAAGCTAGCAAATATTTATTTCATCGGTTCAAGTCTTGATATGTAAAATTATTCAATCTCTATATTGGTGAGAGTTAGCATATACAACAATGTTATTTATTAAATAAAGAAAGAAAAAAAAGAATCTCCGTAGGATACATATAAAATAGATATAAAGTGTATGGATAAAAGTATAATTAATATTATAATGTTACTGGGAAAAAGCTTGGCTAGCTGTTGTCAAGATTTAAAAATGGGAGGATTAAAATATTTGTTCAAACTTCAATGGCACAGACCACGCATATATTGTTTGGAACTTGGTGGTA
The DNA here is from genome assembly GCA_026770625.1 of Nicotiana glauca. NCBI lineage: Eukaryota > Viridiplantae > Streptophyta > Magnoliopsida > Solanales > Solanaceae > Nicotiana > Nicotiana glauca. The sequence goes on along the minus strand of MU721615.1, from coordinate 165,658 downwards.
TGATTCTCTAAACTACAACGTCAGTTATATACTAAACATCTTAGATCTGATCGAAACCCTTCTGTTTCATAGATTCAAAGAGAGAAAGAAAGCAAAAAGTCCCTATTTTTTGCAAAAATTGGTTTACTCAAAAACTGAAAAATCATCGGCAATTGAGAAATTAATAACAACCCCCTGCTGCAGTTTTTTGAAGTTTTCATTGGATGCAACCCTCTGAATTTTTTCAAGGCACCAAAGTTTCGAGCAAATCTTTAAAGAGTGCACGTACCCTCACCAGGTATGATTATTTATATTGGCATTTTCGTGCTTCTTGCTTCAAGCTTTTAATCATATTTTTCTGAATATAACTATGGTGAGCCGATCAATTTCTTGCACCTGAATTGTTTACTTGCTGCTTTCCATAGTACATAATATATATATATATATATATATATATATATATATATATATATATATATATATATATATACCGAGTTATTATACGTACTCACCGAAGAGATTACTTCATCTTCAACCACGCATTAATGATCTTTTGTTTCAAATTAACCCTTTTTAAATAATTCATTTTCATATACATGGTTATGCAATTTAGTTGCTTGTATTCATGTGTTTCGTTTTTCCAATTTGCAATATTCCAACTTTATGCTAGCTAGGAGGCAATGGGGAGCCACATGCACCCAAGGGGTGTCAGCGATATCCTTCGTCGGAAAATTATACTGTTTAGCTCGGTAATTTATTATAAATATGTATATAATTACTATATAGTGACACCCATAACTTCTTTGTGAGTTTGAGTTTGTTTCTTTATATTTTGACTCCCCATAATAAAAATCCTGGCTCCGCGCCACAGGAGGATATGCTTCTTTTGTCCCCTTTAGTGTATGTTTCTTACTCTCTTTTTTTTCTTTTTTTCTTTTTTTTTTTGTGAGCAATGTTTCTTACTTTTCTAGTATGCAGCCCAAGGCAAATTTTCCATTTTCACTTGTCTTTTAGCTCACTTTATTCACCAATCATCACTAGGATGAAAGAATAAATCATAGGCAAATTGAAGTTCATATATAAATGAGTGTTACAACTTTAACTGAAATCATTCCTTTCTATTCAAATTAAGTGTATATATATGACAAAAGATTTTATAATGTATAAGAATATAACAAAATCATACTAGCCTTTTAACCTGCTATTCATGACTGAATATAGTAATTTTTCAGTAATAAGAAACTACCAAGGAGATTGATAGTAGGTCCTCATAGCTGTTTACCTGGCTCTAGCACAAAATACCATAGACAAATTAAATGTTTTTTCAATAAGAAAATTTTGGACCTATACTTATAAAAAAAAATCATGCAATCCATTAACTTATTGTCATTTTGACTTGTAGCGCATCTGTAAAGCCACCTGACCCTCCACAAGAACCCACCCTGCTTGAATTTAAGTTATATATACATTATAAATTTCTTTTTCCGTAAATATTAATGCGTATTAAATGGAGCTATATGTAATTACATTTAAGTTACCCGATTATATTGACATCTCTTACCCTTTCAGTGTATGACTTAAACTCTCTAATAATTAAAGAATCTGAAAGTCTATGTTACCAAGTTAGGATTAACAGTTAGTTGCTGTTATAGGTAATTTTAATTTGGTCATACCCCACTTATCCACACAAATTAAACCCTTAAAAGAAGCATCAGAGAACGATTAAAAAAAAAAAAAAAGGTAAAGGGTTGCTTTATGTGAAAACATTATTGCTAAAGTGCCGTACTTTGACCAAGTCAAATAGCATTAGCAAAACAAAAAGACAAGCATTAACCCTTAATTTGTTTTTATCTTTAGAGTAATGCAAAGTTCACGTGAATGGTACTGTATAAGTCCTAGGAACTTTAATGATCTTGATTTCTTCAAAACTGAATCCGTTTAATCTTTAATTTGTAACTGTCAAATAAGTTAGTCAGTAATTAAGAACAGTTGATAATTAACTCGGTGGCATTTGCCGCAGTCTCTTCCATTAAATTAACATTAGAATTACACTTAACATTATATTAGAGCATTGTTTTATCAATGTAGCAGTACCTAGGTCTATAAAGTTAAGTAGTTCCTCATACTATTAAAGATATCAATAGTAATAAAAGTCATTTAACCTATGTACACTGATTATATAAAATATTAATACGCTATTAATGTAATTTAACTCATTGTAGGATGTAATTGTTCCAATTTTCTAGCTTACGACTAATAAATCATGATCAAAATAGTAATTAGTTGCATGTACGTAGTTACCTTCTAAATGATTAGACAATGTAGAAAATATTACCCTCTCCATGTACTAAAGTTAAAATGGATAATAATAGGATTTAAGTTGTATACATTGATATTGTAAGATTTTTTTTCCCTACTATTAGTGTAATTTAAATGGTTATAGCATATTATTATTCTATTTTTCATGGTGTCATATCAAAAAAAATTATGAAGAGGTACTTGTTGTTGTAAGTTAAATATAAACCTGTTGAAACAAAAACTCATACATATTTATGCACACTTTTATAGAGTTTAAGTTCTACTGATAGATAATATATAAATTTTTTACATTATCAGGTTAAGTTAACTTTATAACGATATGTAACTTCTCATAGCAAGTCTAATATGGTGATTGAAAAATAATAACCGAATTAAGTAATATTTACGATTAGTGTAAAGAATTTTTTTAATTAATAAATTTTAACTTATGATAGTAAGCTTTTACAATTTTTATCAAATTAACAATTAAATATTTATTAAAAACTTTACCTATAATTACATAATAGTAAATGATATGATTGTATATAAATATTTTTATACATAAAACTTAAACCTATAATATAACCTATGAAAGTGAAATGATGGTGCAAATACTCTAAACTATGTGGGAAAGAAAGAAAGAAAAAAACCCAAATCTGGGAAACACCCCATGTGGAATCTCCACATACACTGCATTGGGAGTAGATTCTTGTGTTCCATTTTTATGCCTCTCTGATCTCACCTCGTGGTCATACTATACTTTACTGTCAGCATGTGAAGCTTGGGCTAATTAATTAATTAGTGCTACTAATTATAATACTTGGGCTAATTAATTAGTGCTACTAATTATAATACTTCTGAACTTCACAAGTCACAACACCAAATGGTACTCCATTCGAATAACCATAAGTGACTAATTTGCTTTTTTATTTTTCTCCAAAATAAGTGTCCATTTATATAATCATGAAAAAAGTTTAATTTATTTTTTCAAAATAAACCTTATGTATGTATCTCTAAAAAGTCATTTACTCCTCATATTTGATAAGAGAAGTAACTACTACTATAAATATAATGCAATATTTAATTAAGGGTAATTTAGTCACACTAACTATTTTTGTCTAGAATTTAGTATTTTATTAATGAGTGTGCCCAAAGAAAATTAGTCACTTATTGTAAACCGGAGGAAGTATACAAATGTAACATTTCTAGTCCACATTGGAGTTATACAACTTGATTATCACGCTATGAATGTAAGATTCTTGTTAAAACGATGGAAAATATACATTATAAATATATTTGCTCAATGCTAGATCTCGTATTCCCTTTTTATAACTATAATTTTAAAGGTATTTGCGCATCTCAATTATTTCATCATATCTCGTGTTACTCTTTTTTTTTTTTTTTTTTTTTTGGTCACAAGGTTAACCTAGTGCACATATGTAATTTTACTGTAGATCGATGTTACCAGCCGCGTCCTCTAAATAAGGGTAAGTAATACCAGTCGGACCACTGCACTCGTAATTTTACTGTAGATGTTAGTTAGTTCGTATATTTTGAAGGAAGACATATCACGTGGTTATAATTTTTGACTTGTTCAGAACTGAAAGTAAAAAGTGAGTACAAGGATTGGTGAAGATAGTAAACTTTTTTTTTTCTATCCGGTACCTGCATTAGCTCCCGACTAATTCGGATTTACGTCGCAATACGTCCAATAATAGGAGTGTGTTTCCTGTCGGAAATTTTTTCAGACTCAAGGTTCGAACTTGAGACCTCTGATTAAGCGTGAAAGGACCTATCCATCTTACCGTAACCCTTAAAGGTGAAGCGGATAAACTTTCATTTAATGACAAAAAGGGTTGATGGAGTTGTAGTAGGCATTGTCCACTGAAAATTCAATGCAAGAACAAGAGGGATCATTGATCTATGTCCAGTGAAAAAGATAGAAACAGTTGAAAAGCTAATATATATGTTGTATCCAAGACATGAAATGAAGTATCGAATTTATGACATTCCTAATTGGAGAATGATGTTACACAAACTTGGATTCTGTTTGAAGGGTCTCTATCTAAGTCACATTTCTTACATTCCCTTTTAAGCTCTGGTTCTTTCTTATGGTGACAAAGTTGTATCCCCCACCAACACTATTCATAATGACAAAATTCCAATTAGCCATAGCCCATAGGGCTCATAGCCTTTTTCCATTACGCTCACCATTATGGGTGTATTGTTTATGGATTCAACTTAAATTACTACTCCATCCGTTTCAATTTAGATAAGGTCGTTTGACTCGGTACAGAGCTCAAGGAGAAAAAGACTTTTGAAACTTGTGATCTTAAAAACTTAAGGTGTAAAAGCTTAAGGGGCCATGACATTTGTGTGGTTATAAAAGCTTTTCATTAAGCATAAAATGGATAACGTGAAGAATTTAAAGTTGAATTATTTCCAATTGTAGAAATGCGTTATTCTTTTTGAAATGAACTAATAAGGAATATGTGTCATCTAAATCGAAAAAGAGGGAGTAGTATTTTGAACACGAAACATATATGTGGGAAAAATTACTGTAGTTTCACATATATTAATTTTAAATCCTGAGTCTAACTCTGTTGCTACACTTAGGTTCCTAATAGGTTTTTGCTTACAGTTAATTGAGCCATCATAATAAAGGGAAATAGAAAATTAATCTTCTTGTTTTTTCAAAAATATATTCATGCAGGTTTTGTTTCTCCTTGCAATTATATTACCACATTCTTAGGGAAAGGACAGGAAAAAGGAGCATAAAGATTCCAGGGTTATTACTATAGTCAACCAAACCATATTTTTAACCTTGGGTATATATGGAGGGGACAGATTGGTAAAAATATATAGTAGGATATGTAATAATGTAAGGAATTCTTCACCACACTTTTACCACATCTGTCCTCTTAAATTCCTCTGTGTTCTCTGGCAGTTAAAGTGAGCATGGAGATTTTTTTTTTTTTTACCCTTCGTTTCTTTTCTATGTAAATATTTTTACCCTAGCATGCACTAAATACATGGACCTATTTACCCATTTCGGAAATACAAGAATAATTGCATGGGAGAAAACATTTTATCTTGTTACTAATAGTAGTAGTACGTACTTTTGAAAAACCATTAAGAGTCAAAGAGGGCTCCCCAAAGTCCTAGCACACACAATTCCCGAAAGCTGATCATCCCCAGTCCTGCTTTGCAGTTGCAGTCATTTTCGTTGTATGTGCACTTTTCATACTTTGGAGATTTATACGTGCATTTAGAATTTAAATTTGACGGTTTAACATTTATATTTTACTCATTTTACTTTATAATTATGGGTTAAGAACTTAATATTTGTTGAAGTTTCGGTGTCTTTTAGACATATATCTACGTGTCGGGTAAAAATATTATATTCAGTCATCTTGCAGCCAGCTTGTGCATAGGGGTGGACCTAGCTAGAGCATAGAATACTGTTTTCAGGAATCAATAACTCTTACGTAAACCCTATATTTGTATTAAAAAATTCACTAAATATTTTAAATATCTAACTGTAAACTCAATTATTATTGCATATTAATCTGAAACTACGGTAGAAACCCATAAGGCTCAAATCCTGAATCCGCGTCTGTTGTGCAGAGTTAGAGGCAAGTTCAGGATTTAATCTTAGGTTCAACCTTTGAGAATCTTAAATTGAACACGTTGTATATATTATTAAGTAAGGGTTTAGAATTTAAATTTTGTTGAAAATTCTAGTGGTAGTTTTTTTAATGCATATTCGTGTTGTGTGTGGAAGTACTGAGTTTAGCTAGACCCTATAAAAAGAGGTTGCATCTGCCTCTCTGCTTGTTGTACCATATATATGTCCACTTTTTACAATATGTAGAGAAAAAACAGAGGGTCTTATATAAAATCACAGAATAAATGCATAGTCTTTTTGATTCCTTTTGCAGGCCTAGTCTATCAGTAAATCATCAAACATATAGGAACTCAGTTTTAGACAGTGTCATGGATGGATACTCATGTCCAACAGCTCAACGTAACAAAAAGGGTAGTGGAAATGGAAGTAACCATTCAAGAAATGCCATCACCACGAACGGCAAGAACCACCGGCATACGGTGGTGGACGAAGATGATGGTGGAGATCCGATTGAATGCAGTGGGAAATCATGTAAGGCGTGCACCGGCAGCTTAATCGCAGATTGTGTAGCGGTTTGTTGCTGCCCCTGTGCTGTAGTAAACATTTTGGCACTAGCATTTCTCAAGATTCCTTGGATGGTAGGAAAGAAATGCTTGCGAATGGCGAAAAAGAAGAAGTTGGAGAAGAAGAGGAAAGATGACAAGAGTTGCTGTTACAGTGCTGACCGCGTAATGTATGCGGACAGTGTAGAAGAAGAAGGAGAAGTAGGGACATTGGGAATGGTAAATTCCGAATTTGGGGAGGAAGAGTTAAAGGACAGTTTTCGTGCAAGAATTGATGCAGAAGAAGTTTGGTTAGAGTTGTATCGAGTTGGTCATATGGGTTTTGGCAGAGTTTCTTTCACAGGAATTAATTCTTCTCAAGGTAAGACCAATTAGGTCAAAAAATTGTGACAGTTGTTTTCCTTTTCCTTTCTTCAAGCATCTGGTTTCGGAATTAATAGACCCGACTCATCTGGATTTGCTCCATAGAAAGCCTACTATGAGGGTTTCAACGCTCTCTATCGAACTAAAGACTTCTGGTTGAGGGTGTCTTGAAACTGTTTTTAGTTCACGCTTGAGGACAAGATGAGCTTCCAATTACAGAATTTACCATTTAGCCCTGAGACTGAATATTGGTGAATCATGACTACAACTGCAAACTACTGTGCCTCAGTTTCAAGTCAAAACCATGAATTTTGAAAGAAATTAAAGAGGAATATATACTAGTACTAGTTTAGTATGTTAGCAAGATTAGTCTAACACTTATCTCTTTCGATGCCATTTACATGTCAAAAACATCACATTGTTTCTTCTTTGTGAATTGTACAGTTAATATTAGTAATGTTTTCTTGGAATAACATTGCTAATTTGAAGGATAATGAAAGAGGAATTTACTAGTAGTACTAGTTTAGCATGTCCAGCTTCATCATGTCAAAACATTACCTTGTTTTTCTTCTTTGTGAATTCTACAGTTAACAGTAATGTTTACTTGGAATTACATTGCTCATTTTGTTTCTTTGATCTGATTGGAAATCATTAAAGGGGTGAATTTGATTGAAAAACGAGGCCAATTATCTCTTCTCTTTTCTAGCTTTTTAAAACGTATAGCTATATTGGTAAATTACTTTAGTCTGATAACGTTGGTATCCAGATACTGCTAACCTTTCCTTCTTTTAGTATTTTACCTTGACTATTTATTGAGTATTTTCTATCTCCCCGGTATCTAATAAATCCACACATAAAACTTAGGCATATGAGAAATTGAAATCACCCAGCATTGTTTTTGTTGCCATTGAGATTTTGTAATATTGTATCATTATAGGTTCAATAAAGCTGTATTCGTATCTAATTTTATATTTTATGAATAAATGAAGTACAATCAGACCTCTTTATAACATCATCCCTATATAACAACCCTTCACTATAAAGACCAAGTTTTTTCGGAGCCAATTTTTATGTTATGTTATACTATATGTTCTCTATAACAGCACTTCGCTATAACATCCAAAAATATTCGGAACAAACGAAGTTGTTATAGAGACGTTTGGTTGTACCAATTTGTTTTATCCAAACCTTCTCAAAGCTCTTGAAACCCTCTCTTTTTAACCTTGCATTTGTCCCTTTTTGTTGTGGAAAATCGTGGGTTAACTAGCACACAATCACATACAAAGCAAATAGAGAAGAAAAATCAACACAAGAATTTGACGAGGTTCGGCTAAACCTAATCTTCAGGACAGAAGCAGAGAGACTTTTTTACTATAAATGATAAGAAAAATACAATACAATATAATATATAGAATCCCCAACTACATCCCTATATATAGATCCCAAATAGTCCAAAACCTATAAGAGAAAGGTTTTCCGTGAAAATGGTAATAATAATTATATTTGATTATGGGACTCTAAAAATACGTGATCTATTTTTATGCTAGTTGTTAGGCAGTTGATGTTATGCGAAAGACTTAGAAACGAGATAGGAATTTGAGAACAAGGTGATAACCAAACCGAAAGGTTAGCAATCGGGGCCTCGATCTTGTTGATTCAGGGGCCTCGAGGTCGATTTCGGTGCTCGGTTGGGAGCTATCGAAGGTAGTTGAAGAGCGTCTAACAGTTATGATAAAATCAATGAAGGCTCTTTATGGCAAATAATAAGCAACAAATAAAGAGCAATGATGAAGACGATAAATGGAAGCAATAATATCAAGAGAATATGTTAGAGAGCAGAGAGAATGTTCTTATTTATTTAGTGTGGAGCAATAGATGTTTACAAAATGACAAGGATCCCCTTTATATATGGGGGGATCCCAATATAGTACAAAGTACATTAATTATAAAGATATGGAGATGGGATAGCTAGTTGACGCTCTGATTCGGGTTTAGGTCTAGTCTGACAGACTTTGTTGGCTTTAGAAGCACGCATTGGGAACTTCCCACTTTTACCATAGCCGTGGTTAGTATTGTCCCAAGGTCGAGTGTCGACGAATCTCGAGGGAGGGAGCTCGGCCGTAGCCTCGAGCCTTCCACATGATCTTTTGAGGCGCCTCAATGACGAGTAATTGGACCCTCCGATTTCACCGTATACAAGCTATTATACTCAAATGTGTCAACGGTCTCTGCAACTGCCAAACAAATCCCATAGGATTCGTATATCTAAGAAGATTCACGTTAATTACGTTTACAAACCTATGCGGTCGGTTATTACTCTTTTCTCTCTGCATGTTGCAAGTGCTATATGGTTGATGTTGCATAGATGATTAATATTATCATCTTGAATCAATATTTTGCACTTTTTCCACTTTCTCTACTTTAGAACTACTGGGCTGAGCTAGTGAAAATTTAATTTCTAGCTCTATGTGGTCACTAACAATAAGATTTGTTTATGCTATTGTCTTCTCCCTTTGCCTGTCCAGTAAGGAAGATTCATTGAATGTCACACCCCCACTTATAATTAACCCTAAAGTCTTTTGATGTGCACTACAACCTATAACCTTTCACTCCAATTGCATACCCTAAAAATATGAAATTATTTACCCTCGGCTCGAGTTTTCCATCCCTCACGTGAGCATTAGCAGGACGTCCAGATATTCTCAAACTTGAATAATCAGCAGCCGAATAGGACCATACCTCAAAAGGAGTTTTAAACTCAATAGTTGTGGATGAAGATTTGTTGACCAAATATCAAGTTGTATTGATTTCTTCAGCCCAAAAATCCTTGCTAACACATGAGTGTGAAAGAATGCTTTATGCCCAATCACAAAGTGTTCTATTCATACGTTCTGCAACACCATTCTATTATGGTATTGCGACACAAGTGTAGTGTCTTACTATGCCCTCTCTGCTACATATATCATTGAACTCAGAGTTACAAAATTCTAACCTATTGTCAGTCCTATGTCACGACCCGGATTTCCCACCATCGGAGATCGTGATGGCGCCTACTGTCGGAGCTAGGCGAGCCAAACATCTAAATAACTTCGGATAACAACACAACAATAATAAAATAACGAGCCTTTAATTAAATGCGGAAATCTTTTAAAACATGAATTACTAAAAACCCAAAATGCGGAAGTTTAATATTTCACTACCCAAGACTGGAGTCGCTATCTCACAAACCTCTAAAGAGTACTACAAATAAGTCTGAATAGAAAATATATAATTTTTGTCTTCGTACAATAAAAACAAACAGAAAATATAGAAAGGGACTTCGGCCTGCGAACGCCAGCTAGGCTACCTCGTAAGTCCCTGGACTGAAGTCAGCTCCCACTCAGTGCTACTATTGTAATCCAAAAGCTGCTCCGGTACCGTGATCTGTGCAAAAGCACAGAAGTGTAGAATCAGCACAACCGATCCCATGTGCTGGTAAGTGCCTGGCCTAACCCAGGCGAAGTAGTGACGAGGCTAGACAGGACTACCAAATCAACCTGTGCAGTTCAATATATATACATATGTAATAACAGGAAAGAATGCCGAAACTAAGCAGTAAAAAAAGGAGAGAAGCATGCTATGGGGGAGTACAATACGGATATAAAAATCATCAACTTAAGTGAGGAATAAAGCACAACAATAATTAATAAAACAGGGAAAACAAAAGTTGCACGGCATCAACCTTCGTGCTTTACTCTCATCCTCACCCAAAGCAATCAAATAAAATGCATGGCATCACCCTTCGTGCTTTTCCTCACATCCTCACCCAAAGCAATCAAATAAAATGCACGGCATCGCCCTTAGTGCTTTTCCTCACATCCTTACCCAAAGTAATCAAATAAAATGCACGACATCACCCTTCGTGCTTTTCCTCACATAACTCTCATTTCATGGCACGGAATGATCCTTCGTGCAATTATAGTCAAATCAGAGCACGGAATGTCCCTTCGTGCATAAAAATCAAAATATGTCACAGAATGACCCTTCGTGCAAATATAATCAAAACATGGCACGGAATGACCCTTCGTGCAAATATAATCAAAACATGGCACGGAATGACCCTTCGTGCAAATATAATCAAAACATGGCACGGAATGACCCTTCGTGCGAATATAATCAAAACATTGGCACGGAATGACCCTTCGTGCATTATCACTCTTCCTCACCCAAACAACAATCACAACCAAACGGTCGAGGGAGTAAACAATAATAAGAAATGTCCCAGCAAGGGAAAACACAATTAAACAACTAAATCCCGGCAAGGGAGCAA
>MU721615.1:141547-152377 GCA_026770625.1 Nicotiana glauca | reverse complement strand
TTATTGTTCGAGCCAACGCTCCAAAGAATTCACAATTCACAATTAATCCTCATACTCTTCACATTATGTAGAAATCATTAATTTAGCCTGGAAGAGTCCCAAAATATACCAAAATAAGCACAAACAAAGACCCACGGTCATGCTAGACACCGGTGTATAGATACTCGTCACCATGCCTATACACCATACTCGATCATTTAGCAGTTAGAAATTAATAACACTCTAATTCTATTCCATCAAGCCAAAGTTAGATCAAGCACTTACCTCGGTCCAAAGAATAGCAATCAATCCTTAAATACCACCTTTCCTCTACAATCCGACTCCGAAACAATGATATCTAAGCATAATTAATTCAATAATATCAATAAAGACTCAATGATAAAATTTCATATCCTAGATATGAATTTCCTAGCATTCTTTCAAAAATACCAAAATTAGACACCGGTCCCACATGGTCCAAACACGAGGATCGAACCAAAACCTAGTCACCCATATCCCCACGAGTTCAAATATATAATTTGTTTTAAGATTCGACCCCAAATTGAGGTTGAATCACTCAAAATCCTCAAAACCCTAACTCTACCCAAAACCCTTAATTTCTACTTTAATTTCATGATTTAGGCTTAGAAACTTCCTAATTAGTGAAGGAAAAGTGAAGGAAATGAGTGGGAAATTACTTACCCAAGTGGTCTTGAAGAATGGGGGCTTTAATGGCTTCCTAAAGCTTGGGGAGAAGAGAGCTCGTGAGAAAATTGGATAAATCCCGTAGGTTCTGATTCTTGAATTTTAAAATTATAACTGGGCATTTTTTGTTCTATGCGTTTGCGACCAAGGGGACCGTGTTCGCGAAGAAGGGGGCTGGGGAAACATCGTGTTCATGACAGGGGAACGCGAATGCGTAGAGTAAAGTATTTGGGATCTGGGATCTAAGCCTATGCGAATGCGTGAGGAGACACGCGAACGTGTTGAAGGAAGCAATAAAGCTTCGTGATCGCAATGGCCTGAACGCGAACGCGAAGGTTTAAGGGAGAAAATCTATGCGAATGCGAATGCAACACTGCGAACGCAAAGAAGGATTTTACTGTTAACCTGTTGCAGAAAATCTGCAATCCACTAAGTGCAACACCACCCCGAACCACCTCCGGATCACTCCCGAGCCCTCAGGGCTCCTAACCAAACACGCACACTAACTCAACAACTTCCCACGAACTTACTCGAGCGATCAAATCGCCAAAACAAAATCAAAATTAATGAATCAAGCCGCAAAATCATCATTTTCATTTCAAACTTCTTAAACTTCTAACTTTAGATAATTAGGTCCGAAATACGTCAAACGACATCCGATTTCGACCAAACTTCACAGGAAGCACTTAACACATATTTAAGACCTGTACCCGGCATCGGAACCAAAATAAGAGCCCGATACCATAGTCTTTTAATCAATTTTCATTTCTATTTTCCTTAATAATTTCAGAAAAATAATTTAACAGAAAAAATTTTTTACTCGGGTTCTAGACCTCGGATTTCGACTCCGGGCACATGCCCGAGTCCCATATTTTTCTATGGACCCTCCGGGACTGTCACATCACGGGTTCGGGTCCGTTTACCCAAAATGTTGACCAAAGTCAACTTTAATCATATTAATTTCAAAATTCTTCAAATTTTTCACAGAATTCACATATTTCAACATAAAAGCTTTCCGGCTACGCGCCCGGACTGTGCACGCAAATTGAGGCAACTATAAGTGAGATTTTCAAGGCCTCAAAACCACGGAACGAATGAGGAAATAGGTGATGACCCTTTGGGTCGTTACATCCAAAGACGATTATACTTTTCTTTCTGTCTGCCTCTCAATCGCCCTTTTTCATTTAACAAATGTCGGAAATGCATCTTTTTTTATAGAAAATACACCTATATAATTCTAGTGTAATCATCAATCAAAGTCATAAAATATCTGGCACTAATCTTGGAGGAAACTCTGTTTGGACCCCACAATTCTAAATATATATAATCTAACTTGTCTATGGTCTTGTGCTTAGCCTTCTAGCTAAATTTCATCTTTGTCTGTTTACAAAATGTAAAATGTTCATGAAAATTCAAAACTTAATTTTTGTACCCATCCAACAAATTTTGATTGCACAACAAAGACAATCCCTTTTCACTCATATGACTAAGTTGCAAGTGTCATAACTGAGACTGATTCTAATCACCATTTCTAGAAGCTACAACAACTTCCCCTTCAACTATACTGGACTTAAGATGATACAATTTAGAATGCAGTTTACCCTACATGAGTACCAAGCCTTTACACACTTTAAGTATTCTATTATCGAAGTACTTATACCCTTGATCATCCAAACACGAAAAGGAAATCAAATTTCTCTTTATCTAAGGAACATGCCAACACTCAAGTTTCTGCTAATTCCATCGAAATTCTTATTCTGATGTTATCAATCACCTCTAATGGTAATGGATCATCATTTCCTATGTAGATAGTCTCACGCATTTGCTTGTAAGTTGCAAGCTAAATTATGTGGAAACATATGAAAAGTAGCACCAGAAATGACTTGAACTCATGTCACAAACTTAACCACATAGCCATTATCATCAGAATTATTTCCAGCTACAACAATATTTGCCGAATTATGTATTTTCTACTTTTTTTCTTTCAACTTAGGACAATCTTGTAACGACCCGGCCGATCGTGTTTGAGTATTGTATCCTCGTTCCTCAATTTATTTATTATTATTTATTTATTTTGTTATTATGTGACTTTCTGAGGTAGTTGTTTTAGTTCTGGGATGTTCTGGAATAAGATGGGACACTTGGTCCCAAGGTTGAAAACCTAAGTTGAAAGAGTTGATCGGATGTCAACCTATATGAAAATCACACTACAATGGAGTTTTGATGGTTATTAAAGTTCCGTATGATGATTATGGACTTAGCAGTGTATCCGGATATGGATTTGGAGGCCCGTAGGTCATTTTGGCTTGAATTGACAAAAGTTGGAAAAATAAAAGTTTAGAGAGTTGAGAAGTTTGACTGAGAGTTGACTTTCTTGTTAACGGGCTCGGATTTTTGTTCCAAATATTGGAATAGGTCCACTATTTCATTTATGACTTCTGTACAAAGTTTGAGGTCAATTGGAGTTGGTTTGATAGGTTTCGGCATCGATTGTAGACGTTAGAAATTCATTAGTTCCAAAAGGCTTGAATTGGGGTGTGGTTTGTGTTTTTGATATTATGTAATGTGAGTTTAATCCTCGACTAAGTTTGTATGATATTTTAGGATATTTTGGTGTGTTTGGATGGGGTACCAGGGGGCCTCGAGTGTGATTCAGATCAAGTTCGAACTCATTTTGGACTTTGTTGGATTGGTAATATCTATGCTTCTCGTTTCCTCTTTTGCAATCATGATAAAAGGGATGCAATGGCATAGAGTATTTTCTAGAATGGGCACTTGTTCCATGCATTCTAAAATGGTGGACGCGATTGCTGAGTTTTGAGATTTTATGTCATGTAAACGCAGGTGTATGAACGCGTTCGTGAAGAAGGTAGTGACGTTTGGGATTCAAATGCGTTGTTATTCATGGTCTCATGAGTAGGTCCGTAATCGCATAAGTATGAAAGTTGGGTCACCGTGTTCTTGAGCTTGAGGGTGAATTTGCATAGATGGGTTTTTGGCCCCTAAGGATTTTGTTCTTCGCGATTGCGTGGATTTATCCGCTATCGGGATGTGTAATCTTTGGGCAGGCTATTAAAATATCAAAATCAAGAAGTTAATTGGGGTAAGTACTCTGATTTTGTTGTTATACATGAATCTATCATTGTTTTTACCATTTAATTAGTGTTTTAGGTTGGAAAAATTGGGAAAAATTATGAAACTTTATTGACTATAATTTAAGGATTTGAAGGTCGAATTAAGATCAGAATTAAGTAATTTTTGTATGGTTGGATTTGCTATTGAATGCGTATTCGAATTTTGTTAATTTTGTTGGATTCCGATATGTGGGTCCGGGGTTGAAATTTTTATTTTTGTTAAGGAACCTAGCTTTATCATATGGAATTGATTCCTATAGCTTGTGTTGATTGTATTAAGTTGTTTGTGGCTAGATTCGAGTTATCCCGAGGCCGATTCGCGAGGCAATGGCTTATTGGAGTAGGGATTTGTGCGGTTTGAGGTAAGTAACACTTCTAAACTTGGCTTTAAGGGTACGAATCCGCTAACTACATGTTATGTGGTTGGAGTTGAGGTGACGCACATGCTATGTGACGGGCGTGTGGTCATGCACCGTAGTAAGTGTGACTCGGTTGATTCCATGGAAGTGTGTAGTTATCTAATCTTGTTATTATTCATGCATTCTCCATGTGTTAGATAAATTGAGAAGTGAATCATGTTAGAAATTATGTTTAGGCTATATAATGTACTGTTGGGACCTACATAGTTCGTTTTTGTTGTCGAGTTATTTGCTTAAATCAAAGTTATGTACTTAGTCGCATTCCTCATTTGCATATTATATCCCAGTCTCTATTATCATTTATCGTTACATCATGTATTATTGTTTTGCGCTAATTGGCATGAGTGTTGTGAGCCCGAGAGGCTAGAGAGATATATGACTGACTGAGGCCGAGGCCCTAATTATGAGTGATATTCACGGGATCGAGTTGCACAATGCAACATTCCATGATTGACTTATATTAGCGCTTGAGAAGGATCCGCCCCTCCGGAGTCTGACATACTAGTAGTGAGCATAGGTACCTAGCGAGTCTGAATGCGAGTGCCGAGTGATTGAGAGTGCTGAGTGATTGAAATTGGTGAGTGATTGAGCATGCTAAGTGAGGGTGAATACTTTGAAAGTATGAGTATATGGCTTTATCACTGTGTTGCATTACAGTTGATATGTAGATATCGAGATGTAACATACCTCATATTAGTCATACATGACATATTTTATCCGTGTTAAGCACAAACTATAAGTACTTGTAAGCATGTCTATAAATCTGAACTATCTACAAACTTATCCTGAGGTTTTCTTTGAGTTATTATTTTTATTTTCCTTATATATCTATAGTATTGTTATCTGGATTTGGATTGTACCTTTCTAAGCTCGTCACTACTTTCATCCTAAGGTTAGTTCCACCACAGTTGGGGCCGTCCTTGTAGTCCCGCTTAGATGACTCATCTGGTTCATCGTGGGCATCAACTATCCATGGTTCATACAGTGCATGTCCGGATCAGTCTTCTCTCAGCGCCCTCTCAGCTCAAAGTTCATCTCGTGCTCCATTAGTTCAGGGTTCGTCTGTACCGGGTCCTTCAATAGCTATTCTATCTCTCAAGGTCCGATTCAATCTCCACCACCATCGTGGAGTTGCTTCGAGTACATGGAGTTTCTATATATGTAGATGTAGTGTCCCCATCGTTTTAGAGGTCCATTTCAGCAGAGGGTTCAGGTTATGACTTCCGCACCAGTTACATCACCACCCGCCCAGCCAGCTCAGGGTGGTGTTCAACCAAAAAATGAATTTCTAGTCAAATCTGAAAAATAGAAGAATCGGCTTACTGATAATCGAAAAATAAATAAAGAAAAGAATTTTCAAATGCTCAGATATGAAAGCTTGTAATATATTTCAATGATGTTTTTTTTTGTGTCCCTACATTTGATCAGATATCTCCCTTTTATAGACATCTTGGAGATATACGTTTTGCCCAAATCATAATGAGGCAATGAGGCTATTATGAGTAATTAATGACATTGAATGCTACGTTACATAATTATTACATTTAGTACAAATTCTCTAACGTATTCTACATTTAATGCCTATCAAAAGTCGTATCTGCACCCTTTTCTATTGTCAGATTCATTCCTTTTGATTCTCGGATATAAATGACTTAGATAGGTACGGGCACTGAGTTATTTGAATAACTGCCCGTGCCTCTTCCTCTGCCATTTGCTCGTATCTGTTGCAACTCTTGCCTCTTGGTTAGTTGTAATTCTTTGACCATTTGACCAGTTTACGTGTCTCGACACTCCTTTTTGATCCCGTATCTCTTTCTTATTACCAGTCTACAATTCTTTGACCAATTATAACCTTTTGATGGTTCTACGTGCCATGTCTTATCCTCATTCATTTATGCATATATTTTTTCCCAATACAGATAGTCCCCCCACTTTCCATTTATTCATCAGTTTGAATACTTGGGAAGTGGATTTCATAAAAGGTGAATTTTTGTCACCATTAATACTCTGATAAAGTTGATGCTTCAACTGTCACTTCCTTTTAATACACTAGACACGTGTTACTTCCTCATTGGTTATACTGTCTCACAACACTTTTTTAGACTTTCTTTTTGGCTTCACTTTTCACGAAGTATCAGTTACCATTATTACGGTTTCTTCATAATTATACTTTTTCCAATAGTATAAATATAGCTTCTCTTTTTGTCTTATTCCTCATAAATTAAACCGAACATTTTCTCCTTACAAATTTTCTTGATTATTCTCTGCTTTAATTCAACTTTTGCATCCATGGCTTCGTCAAATCCTAACCCTAGAAAAACTCCCATTCTAGATAATTTTCCTAATGCTCCTGTAAGACATAGAAGAGGAGGCAGATTACGCAATTTAAGCTCCACTCGTGGTAGCACTTCAACGCCTTCTTCTGGTTCTGGTCCTTCTTCTGGAACCAGGGATTCGCATTCTCAAAGGGGTTCCTCTCGAAGTAAGGATTCTTCTGAGCCACTGCGTGAACCCTTGGTGGAAGAAATTATTCCCATAGAATTTTCTTCTCACCATGATAAAGAATCCCTAAAAACTCAAGTTGCTTCACTAGATCATGCCGATCCTTATCCCACTCTAATCACAAGTGCTTTGGTACCCATAGTTAGGAAGGAGTGTCATTGGGCTGAAGATTTTCCAATTATTATTCCTAACCGAAATCAAAGAATCACCTCTTATATTATAGGTTATTACTTTGTTTATACCTACCCATTTACTTTAGGGTTCAAACCAGCCATCGATCCGGTCATTCTAGACTTCTGTCGCTTCTTCGATGTTTACTTGGGTAAAATTGGACAAATAGTATGGCGAGTTGTTGCCTGTTTGAGGCATCTTGCTAGTAAGGCCAACGTAGATTTTACTTTCCCCCATTTAATTCACCTCTACTCTCATGGGTTTTTCCGAAACGGAATATTTGGTTTAGCATCCAGGAGCAAAAGAGTCTTGGTGAATCCTGAAGATGATAAAGACCGGGGCTGGTATGCTCGGTATGTTGCTACCCCCACCGTGGGTTTAGTCGGTGAAAGAAACATCTGTTTCCCAGAGAAGTGGAATTTTGCACGTAAGTATTAAATATCCCCGTGCCTTTTTATTCTCTACCTTACCTGTTTTTTTACTATTGTGTTTCTTTTTCAGCAACCAGGGGTATGGTTGAACCCGTATCCAATATCCGTGGTTGGGTATAAAAACTTTTGAAGGCTGCACCAATGGAAGGTAGGACGTGGAAAATCTTTTCCAGTTGCTACGGTTGGAAACCAAAGACTCGTGGTAAGAGTTTGTGTTTTTGTTTTTTTTTTACCTTAAGTATTTCTATTGTCTTGGCTTTTTAACCTACCTTTTCTTAGGTTTTCCCACTCGAGGAGTTACTCTTGAAGGTGTCTTGGCATTTCGTGGCCAAGACATATTCCTAGGATCATATCAAGATATTTCAGCTCCCTCGGGATCTGAGAAAAGAAAATCAATCCTTGAAGATGATTCTAAAGGAGAGGGTGAGGGCTCCTTGGTAACTAGACCACGAGCCAGGAGACGAATTATTTCTGATGATGAGATCAATATTTCTCTTGACCTGCCCCTTTCCGAACCTGTCGTTGTTCCACTGGTTATTCCTGATGATGACATTTCTCTCCCGTCTGATACTGTTGACTCTATAAACCATCTTTTTATCAGTGGTTTTAGTAGTGGTCCTTTAGGTCCGGTTTTGGATGAACTTCCCTTGTCTTCATCTACCATTCCTGTGATTGTTGCTCTGCCTCCCTCATCTGTTACTTCTATTCCTTTCTCTACTGTCCCTTCTCCGACAATCACTCCTCCCATAATTCATCAAACAGAAGTAGGTTCCTCGAGTAAGAGTTCCACTATGAGGAGTGTTACCAATGAAGTTCCTGCTAATAGCAGTCTCTTGAGGAAATCTGGACAAGCCGATACCTGGCTCAAACCTTTGATTGGTCCCACTGAGAAAGCACTACTTGAGAGTCATAGTAATATGACTCTCTTGAATGACATTGTTCATGCCAGTTTAAAGGTACCCCATAATCTCTTGTTTTATCAAGATTTTTTTTAGGACTTTTTAATCTTATATCTTTCACATGAACAGGTCAACCTCATTGGTATCGAGCTTATGAATCGAGCTCCACTTTTAGAGAAACTGGCTCGTGACCTGGAGAAAACTGTTCACGATGTAGAAGAAGCTGCTCGTGACTCTTAATTGGAGGCCAACAATTGGAAAGGTCAGTATGAAAGTTCGCAGATTGATATGGACATTTTGGAGAAAAGAAAAAGTTCCCTAGAGAAACAAGTCCAAACTCTTACCTCTGAATTGGAAACGGTCAAGGCTACTTCAGATCAGTCTAAGAGAGAAAATGAACTTTTTGCGGAGAAATTATCCATGGTTGCTGATGAAAATAAAGCTCTAAAAGCTTTGTTAGCTCAGAAGGAAATACATGCAGAAGGGGTGGCACAAGAGCTTGCTCGAGTACAAGAGGATTTGCGAGCCTCTGCAGACAAAGTTCGTACTTTGGAAAATTCTCACACCTTATTGCAGTC
This sequence comes from Nicotiana glauca, assembly GCA_026770625.1. Classification (NCBI taxonomy): domain Eukaryota; kingdom Viridiplantae; phylum Streptophyta; class Magnoliopsida; order Solanales; family Solanaceae; genus Nicotiana; species Nicotiana glauca. The sequence goes on along the minus strand of MU721615.1, from coordinate 143,559 downwards.
ATCTCATGATTCTATTTTTCTTAAGAATGAGGAGCTTAAGAACAAAGTTACGGCCTACGAGAAGGATTATGAACTTCTCGAGGAATCCTCCAACATTGAAGTGAGTTGGACTTTTCTCAAGACTCGCAGTGACACTTTGGTAGAGGTGAGCCAGGAAGATTTTAACCTTGAATCCGAGTTGGCTAAGGTAAATGAAGCCATTGAGAGAGCACAACAGCCACCGGATTTTTCATCTCCTAAAACTGGTCTTCTCGTAATTGAAAACTCTTTGATTGAGGTTCCTTCAAATGAAACTTCTTTAATTGAGACTGCTTTGGTTGAAGCTTCCATAGATGAAGTTCCTGTATCTGAAGTCCTCGTGTTTGCTGTTCCTAAGACTCTTGTGTCTGATGATATCACTTCTAGTGTTGCACTTTCTTTAAGTTCTTCTGCGCCTATCGTCATTAGTCAAGTTGGGGTTTCGCCCGTGGATGTTGCCAATACCATGATTGAAGATCAACTCTTAGCTGTTGATGATGCAAATGCAGTTGAGCCTGTAAATGATCCCTCTTCAGTTCTTTTACCATAAAAGGTTCTTTTTGTAATTTGAGGTTTCCCCTTTTTGCAGGTGCCCCTCTGGAAGTCTATGTTCAAAGTTTTTGGTTTTTTTTTTATAATAACTTTTTGTAGTTAAACTCCTGACTTGGAGTTTTTTAAGACTTCAAGTCCCCAAGCTTTGTTTAAGGGGCACTTTGATTCGATGATCAAGTTTTATACTTGATTTTTAATATTTAAGAAGTTCATTTTTTCAAACTTCTATCTGTTTTATTCATGCCTCTTATTTTTGTAGGACTTAAAGAATTGATTGCATTTTTACTTTCTAAAAATGCTTTCATTATTCTCACGATTAAATAACATGATTTTTATAAAAGAGGGCTCTTTTATATATTGACACTTGATGAAGAGAACGTCTCAATTTCATAATGGTGTTTTATACGATCTAAGAAATAGGAACATACATATTCATCTGGAATAACTTGAACAAGTTTTTATTCATGAACTTTGACAAGTTGTAAATCATTCCTTACATGTATATGAATTACATCTCTAACTTTCTCGTAACTGTTTTTCTTATAACAGATTCACAAAAAATAGAACAATAGATACTGGGTTTTTCCTTATAACCCGTTTTCATATACAGCCTTCACCCTAATTAGGAAGGGTTTGAGAGGTGATTCCATTGTTCTCATGGGACTATGATGGAATGTCATGACTCAATTAGCTTTCACTCTGCACTTGACTTCTTTTAGTCTTGATTTTACTCCGTCTTCTTTGCCTTTTATATACACGTGACTGTATATTCTATGTAGTCCCCCAAGTGTTTGAGAGTTGAAGTATGAAGCCTCGAGCACTTGGTAGTTTCCTCCATCTGGCCCCTTTCCTGAAAAGGAAATACGTACGGGACTCGGGGGTATGATTATAGATGAAGACTACTTTACCCGTATATGTTTCTATCAGAATTATTGTAACCCTAGGCCTGAAATTTTAGTGTATTCCATTTTGCCTTACAGGTCATGACTCATCATTTAGTACGGGTAAGAGTTTTGCCTATCATCTAAAATCGTTAGTCAAAAAATTATTAATAATTCAAAAAAATAAAATCTAACATAATGATACCTGACCGAGTGTCTTTCCTAGAAGTAATATCTCTTCAAATGAATATCATTCCAATGTGAGGGAAGTATTTTCCCGTCCATTGTCTCCAACTCATATGCTCCTTTCCCTGCAATATCATGAATTCTATAGGGCCCTTCCCAAGTTGGACTTAACTTACCAGCGTTGGCTACTTTTGTAGATTGAAAGACCTCTTTAAGCATGAAGTCCCCAATTTTGAAGTATCGCAAACCAGCTTTCCTGTTGTAATATCGTTCGATCACTTGCTTTTGTGCGGCCATTCTTATTAACGCAACCTCTCTCCTGCCTTCTAACAAATCTAAATTGACCCGCATCTCTTCATCATTAGATTCCTGCAT
>MU721615.1:119725-141175 GCA_026770625.1 Nicotiana glauca | reverse complement strand
TTTAAGCACGAAGTCCCCAATTTTGAAGTATCGCAAACGAGCTTTCCTGTTGTAATATCGTTCGATCACTTGCTTTTGTGCGGCCATTCTTATTAACGCAGCCTCTCTCCTGCCTTCTAACAAATCTAAATTGACCCGCATCTCTTCATCATTAGATTCCTGCATTGCTTGGGACACCCTCGTGCTTGGCTCCACTATCTCAATTGGGATAAGTGCCTCAGCCCCGTAAACCAAGGAAAAAGGGGTCTCACCTGTGCTTGTTTTCGTGGTTGGGTGATATGCCCATAAGACTCCAGGTAATACTTCAGGCCAGTTACCCTTCGATTCCTCTAATCGTTTCTTTAAATTATTGATGATGACTTTATTTGTCGGTTCCGCTTGCCCATTCCCTACAGGATGATATGGTATTGATGTTATCCTTTTTATTTGCCAACTTTGAAGGAATTCCGTGACCTGAGCTCCGATAAATTGTGGACCATTGTCATATACAATTTCCTTTGGTACACCAAATCGACAAATGATATTTCGCCAAATGAAACCCTTGACTTCTTTTTCTCGTACCTGTTTAAATTCTCATGCTTTTACCCATTTATTAAAATAGTCAGTAAGTACGAGTAGAAATTTTACATGTCCTTTATCTTGACGCAATGGTCAAACTATGTCCATTCACCATTTCATAAATGGCCATGGTGCAATAACCGGATGTAACATCTCAACAGGTCTGTGCATATTGTTACCGTATCTCTAGCATTTATCACATTTAGCTACGAAGTTCGTTGCTTCTTCTTCCATTTTGGGCCAGTAATATCCTGCCCTGATCAAAGTTCTTACTAGTGACCTTCCTCCTGCGTGGTTTCCACAATGTCCTTCATGTATTTCCCTCATTACATATTCCATTTGAGAAGGTCCAAGGCATCTTGCTAATGGGCCACCAAACATTTTTCGATAAAGGTTACCTTGTTTTAAATAGTAACAAGCTGCCTTTTTACGAAGTGCATGTGCTTTTGTCTTGTCATCAGGTACGGTACCATACTGCAAAAAAGCTACAAGTTCATTTCTCCAATCCCAAGTTAGATTATTAAAATTTACCTCGTTCTTATCAGGTTCAAGAATCGAGTGAAATAAATGTATAACTGAGGCATTGGCATCCTTTGTTATATCAGGTACTGATGCAAGGTTTGCTAAGGCATCTGCTTCAACATTATCATCCCTTGGTATTTGTATAACCTTCCAAGACTGGAACTGTTTTATCAGTTCCCTTACTTTTTCCAAATATTGCTGCACCCTTACCTCCCTAGCTGTGTAAGTCCCCAGCATTTGATTAACCACGAGTTGAGAATCACTTTCGATCACCACCTGGCTTATCCCAAGTTCTCGTGCCAATTCCAGACCTGCAATTACAGCTTTATACTCTGCTTCATTATTAGTTACGGAATGACATTTAATAGCTTGCCTAATAGTTTCTCCCGTGGGTGGTACTAAAACAATTCCTAATACCGCACCCTTAATGTTAGACGATCCATCAGTGAATAAAGTCCATACTTCTGGATTTGCTCCATTAAGTACTTGAACTTCTTTTTCGGCTTCCAATTGCATTCCTTGGCTAAAATCAGCCACGAAATCTGCCGGTACTTGGGATTTTATTGATGTTCTGGGTAGATACGTGATTTCATACTCACCTAATTCTATAGCCCATTTAGCTAACCTTCTTGACAACTCATGTTTATGCAGAATATTACGTAAGGGGAATGCAGTTACTACAGCAATTGGGTGACATTGGAAATATGGTCTCAATTTTTTAGATGCCATGATTAAAGCTAATGCTAATTTTTCTAATTGTGGATAACGTGACTCCGCATCTAACAAAGATTTACTAACATAATAAATAGGAGATTGTTTGCCTTGTTCTTCTCGAACCAATACTGCACTTACCGCAACTTCTGAGACTACAAGGTAGATAAAAAGTCTTTCCCCAACCTTAGGTTTTGCTAACAGTGGTGGGTTTGCCAAATATGTCTTCAAGTTCCTAAGTGCTTGTTGACATTCTTCATTCCACTCAAAGTGATCTTGTTTTTTAAGGGCTGAGAAAAACTTGAAACATTTTTCTGATGACTTTGAGATGAATCTTCCCAAGGCCGCGATCCTTCCTGTGAGTCTTTGAACTTCTTTTTTGAAAGTACATCAGGAATTTCTTCAATAGCTTTAATCTGAGCTGGGTTCACTTCAATACCACGGTTAGAAACAAGAAAACCCAAAAATTTTCCTGATGCCACACCAAATGCACATTTTTCTGGGTTCAATTTTATATTGTATTTTCGTAAGATTCTAAATGCTTCAGATAAATGTGATAGATGATCCTCTAAATGTTGAGTCTTGACTAACATGTCATCTATATATACTTCCATGGTCTTACCTAAATGTTCTTGAAACATTCGAGTAACTAACCTCTGATACGTTGCACCAGCATTTTTAAGACCAAAGGGCATTACTTTATAACAATAAGTCCCCATGTTCGTTATAAAAGATGTTTTTTCCCTATCTTCTGGATCCATTTTGATTTGGTTATAACCTGAGTATGCATCTAAAAAACATAATAGTTCATTTCCTATAGTAGCATCAATTAACTGATCTATATGTGGTAAAGGAAAAGAATCCTTCGGACAGGCTTTATTAAGATCAGTGTAATCCACACATACACGCCACTTACCATTATTCTTAGGAACCACAACAGTGTTAGCCAACAAGTTAGGATATTTTACCTCACGAATTGACCCTATTTTGAGCAATTTTTGAACCTCTTCCTGAATCACTAGATTCTTAAAAGCCCCTTGCTTTCGTTTCTTTTGCTTGACTGGTGGATATAATGGGTCTTCATTCAATTTATGAGTCATGACCTCTGGTGGTATTTCTGTCATGTCAGAATGGGACCAAGCAAAATAATCTGCGTTAGGTTTTAAAAATTTAGTTAACTTACGTTTTACCTCTGGGCTGAGATTTGCTCCTATATAAACTTTCCTCTCGGGCCAGTGTATAAATAAAACCATAGCCTCTAACTCTTCAATCGTCATTTTAATGTTCTCGTTTTCCTCTGGTTCTTGAATAGTGTCAAGCCTTGTATCCACGTCTGTTTTTCCTTTTTCAGTTAAGGTTGAAACTGCTCCCTCCTTAACTGAATTCTGTAATTGCTATTTGGCTTCGCTTTGAACAGTTGAATCTGCAATGGAGTTTATACTCCTGGATGTTTGTTGATCACCTCTGATCTGGCAAATTCCCCATGGTGAGGGAAATTTAATAACTTGATGCAACGTTGACGGTACAACATCCATATCATGGATCCATGGCCTCCCAAGAATTATGTTATAAGCCATTTCCAAATCTACCACCTGGAACTTAGTATCTTTGACAACACCTTCTGCAAAGGTGGTAAGGTTCGCTTCGCCCTTGGTTATGACATTGGAATTATCAAACCCTGACAAAGTATATACGTTTGGAACCAACATGTCCTCAGCTTGAATTTCGCGTAACACTCGTATCAAGATAATATTTACTGAACTACCTGGATCAATCAGAACACGTTTGACATTAGTATCATGTACAAGTAATGATATTACCATTGCATCATTATGTGGAGTCATGAGGTCTTCTACATCTGCGTCGCTGAACGTGATATTCTCCTCTTCCAACACGTGTCGTAACCGCTTTCCATGAGTGATCGTCATTTCGAATATTTTATTGGTTGTAGTATACGAGACACCATTGACATCTTCTCCTCCACTTATAACGTTGACTGTCCGTTTCGGAGAGGGCGGCTTCGGGGGCTCCTATCTATTTTTCATATATGCTTGTTTACATTTCTCGCTGAATAATTCAGTGAGATATCCTTGCTTTAACAAATGATCTACCTCACTTTGTAGAAATCTGCAATCTGCAGTTTTATGCCCGTGATCATTATGGAATTCACACCAGTGATCAGGGTTTCTTTTACTTGGGTTTGATCTCATCTCCTTCGGCCACCGTACCTTATATCCCATGCCTCTTAAAATATCCATGAGCTCGGAAGTGGTTACATTAAAATTATAACCACTAAACCTTGCCTTCAAACTCCCATCATCATCTCGCTGTCCACGTGTGCCTCGATCATTGCTGAACCTTGATGAAGAGCCTGATTCTCTATATATGGGCTTATGATAGTACCTTTCTTGTTTTGACCTTGAGTCTTTACCCGCAGGTCCCAAATAAGGATCGTACCTATTTTTACCGGATCTCCTTTCATTGCCTATATGCCTTGAAATTGTTTTTTCATTTGTTTTCGGTCGCAAGATAATATCTTCCTCGATCCTCATCTTCGTGCTATACCTGTTGTAGAAGTCATTCCACGTTGTTGCTGGGAATTCCCGAAGGCTTTCTTTGAGTCTCCTCGTGGCTTCTGAACTTTTCTCATTCAGATTACTAGCAAAAGCTATGGCTACCCAGTTGTCAGGTACTCGTGGTAGCAACATTCTTTCTCGTTGAAATCTATTTGCAAATTCCCTCAATAACTCGGAATTCCCTTGGTTGATTTTGAAGATGTCCTCCATCCTCTTTTTATCTTTTTGAGCTCCCGAATGTGCTTTAATAAACAAATCTGCAAGCTCGGCAAAAGAATTTATAGAATTTTCAGTTAAAAGAGAATACCAGGTTAAAGCTCCTTTGGTGACTGTTTCACCAAATGTTTTGACCAGGACTGATTCGATTTCTTGCTTAGTCAAGTCGTTCCCTTTGACACCTGTGGTGAATGCAGTGACGTGATCTCGTAGGTCTGATGTTCCATCATACTTTGGAATATCAGGTATTTTAAATTTCTTCGGAATTGAGAGAGGGGCGGGACTTGGCTTCCATGGTTGTTGAGAATATTTGTCTATGTCTACTTCTTTGATCACGGGCGGCACCCCATGTATTTGTTCTATGCATTCATTTTACTCCTTAAGCTGTTTCTGCAAGGTTAGTACGAGATTTTGTAAATCAGAATTAGCTTGATTACCTGGGTCACCTTCTTGCATTTCACTAGGAGTTCCTCCACTTCCTGAATTAACCAGTCCGTAGCGGGGGTTCTCTAGAGTGTTATTTTTTGGAGTTGGTGTTGGCGGGGCTACCGGTAACTAGTTAACAAAGGCTTGAAGAGCTTTGCTAACTTGAGAAGCAATTATTTTTTGCAACGCCTCATTCATATCTTCGACATTGTTGAGTAGATCCTGTTCATTTGCCTGAGACCCATCGAGAGTGCCTTCACGAGATTGTCGTGGGGAGCCTCGTGGAGAACCTTGTGGTGAATCTCGTGGAGAACTTCCTTGAAGTTGTTGGTTTGTCTGAATTTCTGGAAGTCCTGGGGTGTTGTCGTTGTTGTTCGACATGATTGATGTGAACCAAGAAAATCAAGTAGAAATAACGTTGATTATCAGATTTCCGGTAACGGAACCAATTTGTTCAACCAAAAAATGAATTTTTAGTCAAATCTAGAAAATAGAAGAATCGGGTTACTGATAATCGAAAAATAAATAGAGAAAAGAATTTTCAAGTACTCAGATATGAAAGCTTGTAAATCAAAGTATATTTCAATGATGTTTTTTTTGTGTCCCTACATTTGATCAGATATCTCCCTTTTATAGACATCTTGGAGATATATGTTTTGCCCAAATCATAATGAGGCAATGAGGCTATTATGAGTAATTAATGACATTGAATGCTACGTTACATAATCATTACATTCAATACAAATTATCTAACGTATTCTACATCTAATGCCTATCAAATACTGTATCTGCACCCTTTTCTATTGTCAGATTCATTCCTTTTGATTCTCGAATATAAATGACTTAGACAGGTACGAGCGCTGAGTTATTTGAATAACTGCCCGTGCCTCTTCCTCTGCCATTTGCTCGTATCTGTTGCAACTCGTGCCTCTTGGCTAGTTGTAATTCTTTGACCATTTGACCGGTCTACGTGTCTCGACACTCCTTTTTGATCCCGTATCTCTTTCTTATTCTTTTGTCTCGCACCTCTTTTTCACTGCACCAGTCTACGATTCTTTGACCAATTATAACCTTTTGATGGTTCCACGTGTCATGCCTTATCCTCATTCATTTATGTATATATTTTTCCCCAATACAGGTGGGGCTCAGGCAAGTAGAGGTCTCCTTAGAGGGGGAGGCCAATCAGGAGGTTGTCAAGATTGATGCGATGTTTTCATTGCTAGGCCAGAGGCTGTTGCTTCAGACACAGTGATCACAGGTATTGTATTAGTATTCCACAAGGATGCTTCTATTTATTTGACATTGGTTCTACTTATTTGTATGTATCATCATATTTTGCTCACTATTTAGATATGCCCTGTGAGTCATTAGTTTTACCTATTCATGTATCTACGTCAATGGGCAACTCTATTATTGTGGACCGTGTGTATCGGTCATGTGTGGTGACTATTGGGGGATTTGTGAGGCCCCGTGAGAATTTCTACTCAAAACTCGAATCTCGTAGTGCCAAGTTAGGATCAGGTGTTAGAGATTCATAAAATTCGTCACGACGAGCTTGTAAACCGCAATTTGGACCCTTTGAGTTGATCACTGCATTAAACAGTTAAGAAATTATGTTTTCCATAAAAGTGCATTTTTGCGGTCCATTATAAGGTCGCATAGTAGGTATGCGGGCCATATAATCGCCGGAGAGTTAGTCAGTGTGTTTTTTAAATTGAGGTCAACTATGCGGTCAATTATGCGATCGCATAATTGATATGCGGGCCGCATAGTTATCACATAATCCCCTTGGAATTTTTGTAAAGGGCAGTTCTACGGTGCATTATGCGAACGCAGAACAAGTATGCAGACCGCATTTCTGTCGCATATCCAGGCAGTGTGTTCAAGTTTTGGGACCATCTTTGCGGTCTATTTTGCGGGCCGCATGTCAGGTATGCGATCGCATATACGATCACAGATCCGAGTCGGGGCTCCAGTTTTCTAAATTTTAAACCCGACCCCCTGTCGTTATATCCTATGCAATAGCTCATTTTGAGCCTACTTCCTGACATTTTTAGAGTGAGAGAGAGGGGTCTAAGAGAGGGAAAGTGCTTCCCATCAAAATTACTCCATTAATCCTTGTTAAATCATTAAATATAATCAAATGGGGGACCTAAACTTTCATCCCAAGAGGTAAGACTTCATCACCTCAGCTTTTATTTTTACACATAGTTACAAGGGGTCATTAGGGAGGTAATTCATAGGGATAAGGGGGATTGCATTGCATGCATGTGTTCTTGAAGAATATGGGGAACTATAAATAAAGAGGCATGGGTAATGGTCTAGTGTAATCTTGCATAAAAGAACCATAAGGCCTTAATGAACACTAAATGCTTGGTAAAATGCTCAAGAGAGCATAGATTATTATCTTTTCATGATTATGAGTTAAATTGTGCTATATTGCTTAAATAGATTGTAGTGTGAATATCTCGAAATGTTATAGGATTAAGGAAAGCTCGATTGAGGTATGTATGTCTAAAACCCCGTCTTTTAGAAATGGAACTTTATCGGTGGTTGTGAGAATACGTTAAGATTAAAATTGAATTGTTGTATTGATTGTTATTTCACTTGGATTGGTGTTGCAACCTCATATGCGTGGAAAGTATGTCTCAATATGATCAATATGCTATTCTTGATAACTTGAAAAGGTGCAAGGACTATGGATCATGAATTGAAATGCTTAGACCTTAAATTGAAATCAAAACTGCATATGTTGTGCCATCTATGTGAAGTCTCCTCTACACCTACTATTTTAATTGCTCTTGTGCGCACTTATTATCTTGAATTACAAATCTAACATTGAAATTGGGAATGATGTGAAATGTGGCCTAGTGCCAAATATATGACATGATAGTTGTAGCCCCATGTGCCTATGGAACAATATATGTGAAACAAAGTTTGAATTGAGATGATTGATGGAAAAGGGAAACGCCTTGGTAAGGCGGCCTAGCCAATCGGGCCGAGATCGGATGCCATGTTGCACACATGGTGGTAATATATTGATATTGAACCCCTGATAAAAAGGGAAGTGAGATTGTTATTGAAGTGTATGTATCAAATGAGGCAGCCCAGCTGATCGGGTCGATATCGGACTCCGCTCAAGCTAGCGGTGGTATAGCGAACAAGGATGAACAGTATGAAATGCCCCACACCAAAGGCTATGGAAAAATAATGTGAAAAATTGCATGATCATTCTACATTGATAATGTTGTGATCGTTTAAAAGCTATTGAGTTATACTTGTGATTTCTTTATGTTTGGTATGAAAGTTCTTTCTAACTAGATGGTGTTTAGTCATACATACTAGTACTATTCCATGGTACTAACGTCCCTTTTGCGGGGGATCTACCTTTGTTTAAATGAATGTAGGTGGCTCTATTGCAGATAGCATTGATCGCGTGTAGCGGAGTACCTCCTTCTCGAAGTCTTGGTGAGCCCCTTTCTCCTTTAAGGGGTTATATTGCACATCTTTTGTTGTAGACTTCTACTTTTGAGGTATAGCCGGGTACTTGTTGTCGGCATTGTCATACTTGTCTTTTACATCCTTAGAGGCTCAGTAGACATATGTGTGATTTATGTACGGGAGTTGGATGGGCCTACGAACTATATTGTAATCCTAATTTTCGCTTCTCTAAAGTGTAATTGTATGGTGTCTTGGAACTTATCGACGGTTTAATGTTGTGATTTAAGATGAACTAACATTGTAGGAAGCACTATCTTTCCTCATCTATATAAATGAATGGAAGCATGGTTTCCTTATTCGTATCGAGTTAGGTAGGAAGTGTTTGATAAGGCTTGCTCAGTTAGGTTAACTCGATTGAGCGCCGGTTGCGCCTCCCGAGGTTGGGGCATGACGGGATTGGAGAACAGAGTTGATATCTTATTTCTTAGCATGGTTGACTTTGACGTGATTCTGGGCATGGATTGGTTGTCCTCATGTCATACTATTATGTATTGTCACGCTAAGACTATGATGTTGGCGATGTAAGAGTTACCTAGAGTTGAGTGGAGAGGTTCCCTAGACTATATTCCCAGTATGACGATTTCATATCTGAGGCTCAACTGATTGTTGGGAAGGGGTGTTTGTCATACTTGGCTTTTTGTGAGAGATGTTGGTGCCAATACTCCTACTATTGACTCTATTCTGATAGTGCGAGACTTTTCGAATGTGTTTCATACAGACCTGCCAGGCATGCCACCCGACAGGGAATTGTTTTGATATTGACTTGGTGGTGGGAACTCATCCCATTTTTATTCCTCCATAGCGTATGGCACTAGAAAAGTTGAAGGAATTCAAAGAGCAGCTTCATGAGCTTCTTTATAAGGGGTTCATTACGCCTAGTGTGTTACCTTGGGGTATACCAATTCTGTTTGTGAAAAAGAAGGATGGTACTATGCGTATATACATTGACTAAGGCAATTGAAAAAAGTTACAACTAAGAACAAGTATCCTTTACCGCGCGTTGATGACTTATTAACCAACTTAGGGAGATAGGGTATTCTCTGAGATTGATTTGAGGTCTGGGTATCACTAATTGAAGATTTGAGACTCGAATATTCTGAAGACAGCGTTCAGGATCCGCTATGGTCAATATGAGTTCCTTGTGAGGTCTTTTGGGCTGACTAATGCCCCAACAATATTCATGCATCTAATGAACAGTGTGTTCCAGTATCTTGATTCGTTTGTCATAGTATTTATTGATGATATCCTGGTATACTCATATAGCTAGGAGGAGAATGCACAACATTTGAGGATTTTACTATAGAGGTTGAGGGAGGAGAAACTTTATGCCAAGTTCTCCATGTGTGAGTTTTGGATCATTTCAGTGGTGTGCTTGGGGCATGTAGAGTCCAGTGAGGGGATCAAGGTGGATTCAAAGAAGATTGAGGGCCCAGACCATCTTCAGCTACTGAGATTCGGAGTGTTCTTGGCTTGGTCAGATATTATCACTGCTTCGTGGAGGGTTTCTCATCTATTGCAGTGCCTTTGATCAGGTTGACCCAAAAGGGTGTCCCATTCAGGTGGTCAGATAAGTGTGAGAGAGCTTTCAAAAGCTTAAGACTACCTTGACCACAACTCCAGTTCTAGTTTTGCCTTCACATCCGGTTCTTATATAGTGTATTGTGATGCTTCTCGAATTGGTATTGGTTATGTCTTGATGCAGGAGGGTTGAGTGATTGTTTATGCTTCATGCCAATTGAACTCTTATGAGAAAAACTACCACATTCATGATTTAGAGTGGCAGACATCGTCCATGAATTGAAGATTTAGAGGCATTATCTATATGGCGTGTCATGTGAGGTATTTGCGGATCATCAGAGTCTTCAGCACTTTCTCAAGCAAAATGATCTAAATCTGAGGCAGTAGAGATGGTTGAAGCTGCTAAAGGAATATGATATTACATTCTGTATCATCCAGGGAAGGCCAATATGGTGGCTGATGCCTTGAGTAGGAAGGCGGTGAGTATAGTTACCCTTGAATTTATTCATGTTGGTGAGAGACCATTTCCATCAGATACACAGGACTTGCCCAATTAGTTCGTGAGGTTAGATATTTCTGAGCTTATTCGGGTTCTAGCTTGTGTAGTTTCTCGGCCTTCTTTATATGATTGCATTAGAGAGCGTCAGTATGACGAACCCTATTTGCTTGTCCTTAAGGACACGGTTCAGCACGGCGATGCCAAAGAGGTTTCTATTAGTGATGATGGTGTGTTGCGGATGTAGGGTCGAATTTGTATGCCCAATGTAGATGGATATGTGAGTTGATTCTTAAGGAGGCCCACGGTTTGCCGTATCCCATTCATCCGGGTGTCGAAAGATGTACCAGGACTTGAGGCAGCATTATTGGTGGAGGTAGGGTTGTGCACGGATCGGATCGGATTGGATTTAGCACATTTCAGAATTGAATTTTGGATTTCAGATTCTAAAAAATGCAATCTGAATTCGATCTGAATTATATCGGATCGGATTTTAAAGTTTGGATTGGATCGGATCGGATTTCGGATCATATTATTATCCTCATAGTTGCAAACTAATATGTATATTTTTTGTAAAAGAGGCAATACATTAAGAAACATTCATATTTATGCAATTACGAGAGTACTATGGTGCCAATATAGCTAAATCTAGCAATTGTAAGGGCAATAACTTGGAGGAAGATGTAAAGTAAGTACTGTCTATCCGAAATTAAAGTGTAGCATTTATACATTGCCTAATAATTTTAGATTTCGGATCGGATCAGATTAAAATATACCAATCCGAATCAGATTCGAAATCCAAAATTTTAATAAACAGAATTCGAAATCCGATCCAATCCGAAATCCAAAATCCGAAATTAAATGGATCGGTTTGAATTTCGAATATCCGATCCAAATGAACAGCCCTAGGTGGAGGAGGATGAAGAAAGACATAATGAAGTTTGTAGCTTAGTGCTTGAATTGTCAGCATGTGAAGTACAACCATCAGAGTCCGGGTGGTTTGCTTTAGAGGCTTGAAATTCCAGAGTGGAAATAGGAGTGTATTACCATGGACTTTGTAGGTGGGCTCCCATGAACTTTGAAAACTTTTGATGCTATTTGGGTGATTATGGATAGGTTGACTAAGTCCGCGCATTTCACTCATGTTGGGACTACCTATTCTTTGGAGAGGTTGGCTGAGATCTATATTCGCTAGATTTTTCGCCTTCAAGGTGTGCTGGAGTCCATCATTTCAGATTTGGGGCACGCAATTCACATTGCAGTTTTGGAAAGTAGTGCAGCGAGAGTTACGCACACCGGTTGAGTTAAATACATCATTCCACCCTCAGAAATACAGACAGTCTGAGCGCACACATTTAGATATTGGAGGATATGTTATGCGCTTGTGCTATTCTTTTGAGAGTTTGCCTACAATAAAAACTACCAATTAAGTATTCAGATAGCTCTGTATGAGGCCTTGTATGGGAGGCGGTGTCAATATCTGGTTAGTTGTTTGAGACGGGTGAGTCTAGGCTATTGGGTACTAACTTGGTTCAGGACGCTTTGGAAAAGTTTAAGTTGATTCAGGATCGGCTTCCCATGGTGCAGTCTAGATAGAAGAGTTACATTGATCGAAAGGTTCGTGATGTTGCCTACATAGTGGGGGATTGGCTCAGAGTTTTATCCATAAAGGGTGTTATGAGATTCGAGAAGAAGGGCATGTTGAGCCCTTTGTATATTGGCCATTTTGAGGTGTTTGAGAGGATTGGAGAGGTGGCTTACAAGCTTACATTGGCACCTAGTCTATCAAGTGTTCGTCAAGTGTTTCATGTTTCCATGCTCCGAAAGTATTTTAGTGATCCGTTTTATGTTTTGGACTTTAGCATAGTTCAGTTAGATGGGGATTTGACTTATGATGTGGACCCGGTTGTCATTACGGATCGGTAAGTTTGAAAGTTGAGGTCAAATAATATAGCTTCAGTGAAGGTGCAATGGAAAGGTCAGTGATGCTCCCACACGCACATGCACATTGCACATGACTCAATCAAGCAAACACATATAGTTGAGAATTTTAAGCAATAATGCACTAGGTGACATATAAGTGAAACAACTAAGAAAATGTGTCGCAAAGTGGGCTATTTATTTCGCTTAGGCATCACAATTCAAATCAAATATAGCAGGGAGATAGAGCGCATGCCATAGCCTAATGTACCAGCACCAGACATTTCAACAGGTAGCTAGAGCAACTCAGTTTTTTTCTTATCCTAATCCTAAAAATATAAAACCAAAATACCCGGTTCAAGCCATACCCTTGTAAAAGAACCAACACATAAAGAAAAACCAAGGGAATTACTGCCTAGTTATCCTAATAAAAGCAAAAAAAAAATCTTTTTGGTATTTTTAATCGGACCTTAATCCCTCAAGAAAGTTGTCCAAGAGATCTATCATGGGAAAAGTTCGAGTTTTTCTATTTTTTTCTATATTTTCATTTTTTAATTAATCTACTACTCTAAACTAGACTATTTCTAAATACGGGTTATCAAAAAAATGAGATTTATTTTTACATACAATTACACTCAGAAAGTAATTCCTCCACCCCAAACTTATTTCATGCATAGTCCTCAATGCATAGATCACAGAGAAAAATGTTAAAACAATGATGAGAAATACTCTCTAAGACCATCTAGGGCCTAGATAGCAACATGATCCTCAATATAATTGTTGGGAAGATCCCACACTTAAGCTAAAACATGCTCCTCAACTTCAACTTTGGGTACTCAGACTTCCCTAATCTGCAAAATAAAACAACCAAAACTTGACACTATAAAAAAATAGAAAAATAAAATACAGGCCGGATTACCTCCCAACTAGCACCTTATTTATAGTCGTGGCACGACTTAACACAACTTTTCCTGTTTTTCCTCCACCTTGATGATATAAATTGTATCCCCAACTTTGATTCAATCTTGCAATTATGATTCTGGGGTGGTGCTACGTATATAAAAGAACCAAGCAAATAATGTCTCATTTCGTACTTCTTGGCCTTTAAGTGAGGATGTCGTTTTGTCTCCTTCGCATTGTATATTTCATTATAATGTATGCACTTTGTTCCCCATCCATTGACTCATCTATTGGCTCGGGTGGATCAATTCTCATGTCACCAACCAAACGTAATGTTGAAAAGTATTTAGAATGAGGTCCTCCAACTCTATAAATGCTTTATTTTTAGCATCCTCACTTTTGCACACTTCCTTAACCTTGGCATCATTGATAATATTATGGTAGAATAGTTGAAATTCCTCTTTATGCTCCACAATCTAGCGAGTATCAACAACAATTGGTTGTAGAGCATCAGATGCCTCAACTTTTTTATTCAATTGAGCCTGCAGGTCATGGATATCTGAGCCAATTTAGTCTCTTGCTTGAGCTCAGTTCTTCCTTCTACTAGTTGTTCTGTCATATTTGAAAGACCATTACAGAGAAACTCATGAAATTTTATTAGCTATGCTTGTTCCACTAGCCAAGATTGGCTCGCTATATCTGCTTCTTTAAAATTATCTTCTTGTGGGTGCCTCGGCCTTCATTCTCATGATTCGTATACTAATTCTTTGTACAAAATTTTGATTTTCATCTCGTTGCTCGTCTACTTGCCTCAGCATTTCCATAATACGAGAAGCACGCTCCACATCCTTCACTTCATTTCTCCTATCAAACTCATAAATATTATTAAAAATATCTTAATAATGGCTCAGAGAAGGGTAAAAATAATTAGGACAACCATCCCAATAGCCATCTTCACAACCACACACATTACAAAAATTACACTCATATGATTGAGATTCACAATTTTTCCATAAGTATGGTCCTCCACAATATGGACAGAGATCGCCAAAATAATAATGTCACGTCTCGAGCCCGAGGGAGAGACTAGCACCTAGTGCCTCATCTATCCTTGCATACCACTTGCGACTAAGAGACTCTGAACATGTAATGTCATACTTTGGCTATGGGTCATATTACAAGATAATATGCGGTACAAAATATAAAACTAAATAGAGACTAATGCTGACTAATGTCAAAATAAAGCTGGGCCGGCAAGGCCGTCATAAATACTACAATTGACAAGACAACAAAATATACGTACAGGGCCTACAAGCCCAACATACTGCACTAACCAATAGGATATATCTACAAGGCTTTACTGATAGATGTACTATGATCGTAATAGGGCCCGACCTACCCATAACCTATCTACACATATACAAGATATATACCACACTGCTAGACTAGGCAACTCCGAAAGAAGGGGATCTTACCGATAAAGCTGAATTGGACAACACCTATTGAGGAGGTCTACCCGTCTATATGTCTGAACCTGCACGCATGAAATGCAGCGTCCCCGGAAAGGGATGTCAGTACGAAATAATTTACTGAGTATGTAAGGCAATATACTAAAGCTGAAAATGAACTAATAATATGATAACAGAAAACAACTGGTAGTCAAAGAAAATCTGAAGATATGCTCCTCTACTGATACTGACTCAACTCTCTCAATATAGTGAGTAAAATAGTTGTCCGGCCCTATAAGGCTCTATATATGTATAACCGCTCTGCCATAGTAGGCTTGCTCATAGGCGCTCGGCCATACTAGGCTTTGTATCTCGACCAACTGGGCTCCCTCATAAGCGTTCGGTCACAGTAGGCTCGGTATATATCTAATCATCTTATCAGAGGTTGCCCAATAGAGGCCTGCCCATCGATTATAGCTCGATGGTAATGAAAATACTTTAATACTGTATGTATAAATTCTCTGCTCTCTTGACTAGAAAAAGGATATACTCAATGGAATATGAAGTCCCAACAAGAAGAATATCGTAACTTACAAAACTGAAAAAATATATGTAACTTGCAAGACTAGCAAAATATACGTAAATTTTGGGATACGAATTTTTCTTTAGGCCTCGTTATCAAACTTGAGTAATTACGATATCATGCTAAAATGAAGGAAAAGCTTAACCTTAACATGTCTGGAGTATAGAAAACTCCATCTAAAATTCCGTTGAAAACCTTCGTGGATTGAACTTAGAACCTAAAAATCAGATTAAGCTTCTGCTCTTTGAAATTGAGGAACGAAATCTTGCTTTGTATTGTTAAAATTTGGACGAAAATTGCTTCAATTGAAGCTTTTGTTTGAAAATGAAAATGCTTCTGCTTTTAAGCATTCTTAGCTTTTAAACCCAAATTGTTTGAAAATGAAAATGCTTCTGCTTTTAATTGTTCTTGGCTTTTAAAGCTAAAGGGAGATTGGTAAAGAGACCAAAAAATGACTTACTCTAGTTTCTTAATTCAAGATTGTACGTGTAAATAGGGCATCTCATGCCTAATGACAGCGAAAATGGGCTGGGAGCCTCGGACCGCAGAAGCGGCATTTGATCCGCAGGACCGCAGAAGCGGTCAAGAGACCGTAGGTGCGAAAAGACTGGAGGTAGCGAGCTCTCTTTAAAAATCGAGTTTTGGATTATTTCCACCCATTTTCACTTAGGGTTGGACGATTTTGGAGTTTTTAGAAGAGAGATTTTTTTTCATCTATGTCAAGGTAAGTTGTTCCCACTCATTAGACGTTAAATACATGGCTTAGTTTCGGATTTTAGCATGAAAATTGGTAGAAACTTAGGGTTTGAGGGAAAATCTAGAAAGTGATATTTTGGATTTTGACAACGATTTTGGGTATGAAATTGAGAGTAAATTATATATTTGAGTTCGTGAGGCTATGGGTAAACTTAATCTTCAAAAAATTTTGGAATCCGGGCACGTGGGCCCAAGGGCATTTTTGTTAACTTTTCGATCGGGGTTAGGAATTGTTATAAATTGGATTGTGGATTGTAATGAGTAATTGAACATATATTAATGGATTTTCATAATTATTGACTAGTTTTGGAGCATTTTGCATCGATTCAAGTCTCCAAAAGGACGTGGGATGTCGGTTATGGATCTCCGGAGCAAGGTGAATCTCCTTTCTAACCTTGTAAGAGGGAATTATCCTCATAGGTGAAATAATTAGTTATGTGCTCCTATTTGTGGGGGCACGCACGAGCTGATAAGAGTCCGTGCATAGCTACTAATATGTGTAAGTTCGGGTAGTCTAGGACCCAAAAACATGCTATACTTGGAATATCTGTAATCTTATTGACAGTTGAATTTTCTTCAATCCTATCGAATTGGTAAATGCATTTCTAAAAGGATTAAACTTCATTTTCTTAAATCGTTAAAAGAGAATTGGCTTTTATTTGGATAAATGTTCCCCGATAAATTCTTAATTGGATGTTTGAGCATGTATATCTTTGTGTACCTGTGTCGCATGTATGATTCGCGAGCAGAGTGATTTTTTATTTAAATTTGACTGCGTCGCATGTATCATTCGCGAGCGGGGTAATAGATGCATCTATGGTTCGCGTTGTTCGACCCACGGTAATGCACATTTTACATATATGTTTGATCAGGACGTAGGACCACGGCATGAGTTGCGCATGCTTGCATCGCTTACCTTGAGATTTATTGATATTGATATTTTCTCTCCCTGACTTGATATAATTGTTAATTAATGGATTATGAATCCGAAGACTTTTAATAAAAAGGAACTTTCACATGTATCGTGACTTATTTGAATTTACAATTGTTCTTAATAAATCCGTGATTCATCGCATTAATAGTATTGCTATTGGACCACTAGCAAGTGTCGAAGTCGACCTCTCGTCTCTACTTCTTTGAGATTAGACGGGATACTTATTGGGTATACATTGTTTTCGTACTCATACTACACTTGTTGTGCATTTTTGTTGCATGGGTTCATATGTGGCTAGTGGCTTAGTAGCATAGCGGCATGGTTGATGTGGAGACTTAGGTGAGATGCATTTATCAAGACGACCCGTAGCCAACAGAGTCTCCTGCAGAGTATTGTACTGTATTTTCACTTCTGTCCACTTTGTATTCCGGACAGTTACTGTATTTTATTTCCTTCTTAGTAAATGCTCATGCACCTATGACACCGGGTTCTGGAATGATTATGGGGTATCTTGTATTAACTGCTTAACATTCATACTTGATTTGAAACAATTATCTTTTACTGGTAAAATTAGAGGAAAAATTATAGTTTTCAAAAATTATTAAAATGCGAATTAAATTAAGCACTTATGGTTGGCTTGCCTGACAGCGGTGTCCGGTGCCATCACGATCCTTAGTGGATTTTGGGTCGTGATAATATGGTATCAGAGCACTAGGTTCCCTTAGGTCTCACGAGTCATGAGCAAGTCTAGTAGGGTCTCGCGGATCGGTACGGAGACGTCTGTACTTATCTTCAGGAGGCTATAGCCTATAGGGCTATTAGGAGCACTTCCCTTCTTGATTTCCTCATTGTGCGATTTGATTCCTAGAGACTTATGCCCTTGTTTCCTTCCTACTCAATATTACGCGACACGAACCGCTTGTTATAAATCGAGAATTGAGGAATTGTAATGGTACTACAGATGTGGTGCAGGATGTTTCTCCTGGTATAGTTGGTTGGGCTATTGTCGTCGCCTTGCGGAAGGATTTTTCTATCGTTTCGGCTCGGTAGTTGTGCTTCTAAGAGCTTGGAGGCTATGCACAGGTTGCTATGATACTCACGATTGGATATCACACAGTATTGACTTGATGGTAGGATACTTGCCTATGTGTTGGGGCAGTGAATGATTTGAAAGAAAGTCTACTCAATGCACAATTCAGATTTGGTATTTCATTTCTGGTGGAGGTAAAGCAATTGGCCTATGAATGTCCAGATCTGGGGTGATGGAGTAACGAGACTTGGTATTTTCGAGCGTAGTGGAATTTCATCTACGATGTAATGTCATCGTCCTCGCTTTTATGTGTTAAGTTCGCCGGTGTCATGGTCTTCTACAATTCTCCTTAGGGCGGGATATTGTAAGGTGGTATTGGGGAAGCGGCTGTCAAAGATCGCAAAGTGTTGTGTTCATGATTGAATGTGTATTTCTAATACTGGTGGCTCGAGAAAGATGATCTTTGGAAAGGTTTAAAAGTGAGTAGCGGTCTATTGGTTCAAATGATATCGAGATAGATTTCGATCTAAGGCATAAGCTGAGCAGCAAAGGATGAGGGAGGACGTATGGTAAGTGTCATGCAGGGGTTAAACTTCTAGAAGGCTAGGTGTAAGAAGTGGAGGTCGAGTAGTTTCTCAAAAAGAAGTGAGTCTGCCCAAAGTGGGAGAGTGGTAGAGCAGTATGTGGATTTAATGGCTGGGTCTACGGACTTAATTTGAAATATCGGCTATTATATGATGGGAGATTTGATATGACAAAAATGGACTATTTGATATGAAGGAGGATACAACATAACTTTGAATTAGAAGTTATTGTCGTGCATTTAGTTGATATCCATAATAAATGAATGGACTAGTATAGTTGGTGGATGAGCACGGGATCAGGATGGGTTATTGATGTCGTAGTGATTGTATCCAGTGCAACGACACTGGGAGACATCGGCGTGTAATTTCTACAGGTGAGTTATCTCATGTGAGCAGGTTAGCGATTGCGTGGTTGGCGAAGCTCCTGCGAAGGATTTTACTGACTATCTAGTAAGAGGTCAAATATGTGATTGTTTCTAGAGATTCAAAGTGTGCATGAAATACTAACGGAAGGATTTCAAGGAAATTTGGATGTTTGATTGCGCAAGGTCGCGTCAACAACAACAACAACCCAGTGAAATCCCACTAGTGGGGTCTGGGGAGGGTAGTGTGTACGCAGACCTTACCTCTACCCCGAAGGAGTAGAGAGGCTGTTTCCGGAAGACCCTCGGCTCAAGAAGACCAAAAAGACAAATGAAGATAATGTTAGTAATACCACAGAAATAATAAATAAATAAATAAATAAATCTATAAATATATAATTAATGAAAGATATAACAACATGAAAATAAAAGGATGATATAACGCAAAAGCAAAATAGTATCTCTGCCAAACTATTACCACAAAGTTATGACATAAGGCAAAACTCAACTACCTCCTATCCTATAACCCTAATACTCGACCTCCACGAGTTCCTATCAAGTGCCATGTCCTCGGAAATCTGGAGCATCGCCATATCCTGCCTTATCACCTCCCCCCAATACTTCTTGGGCCTCCCTCTACCTCTCCTCGAGCCCTCCACAACCAGTCGTTCACACCTTCTTACCGGGGCATCTAGGCTTCTTCTCTGAACGTGCCCAAACCACCTGAGCCTTGCTTCCCGCATCTTGTCATCAATGGAAGTCACGCCCACCTTCTCCCTAATAACATCATTCCTGATCTTATCCATCCTACTATGCCCGCACATCCACCTTAACATCCTCATTTCTGCTACCTTCATCTTCTGGATATGTGATTTCTTAACCGGCCAACACTCAGCCCCATACATCATGGCCGGCCTGACCACCGCTTTATAGAACTTACCTTTGAGAATCAGTGGCACTCTTCTGTCACACAGTACTCCGGATGCTAACCTCCACTTCATCCATCCTACCCCGATACGGTGTGTAACATCGTCATCGATCTCCCCCCCCCTGGATAACTGACACAAGGTACTTGAAGCTATCTCTACTCGGGATGACCTGTGATTCCAGCCTCACATCCACGCCCACTTCACTCTGCTCAGTGCTGAACTTACACTCTAGGTATTCCGTCTTTGTCCTGCTAAGCTTGAAACCCTTAGATTCAAGAGTTTGTCTCCAAACCTCCAGCCTCTCGTTAACACCGGTTCGCGATTCATCAATCAGAACTATGTCATCGGCAAATAGCATGCACCAAGGCACATCCCCTTGAATGTGATGTGTTAACGCGTCCATCACCAGGGCGAATAGGAACGGACTGAGCGCAGAACCTTGGTGTAACCCCATAACAACCGAAAAATCCTCAGAGTCGCCTCCTACTGTCCTAACCCGAGTCTTTGCCCCATCATACATGTCCTCAATCGCCATAATGAAGGGAACCGACACGCCTTTCGCCTTCAAGCTCCTCCAGAGAACTTCTCTAGGAACCTTGTCATACGCTTTTTCTAGGTCAATAAACACCATGTGCAGATCTCTCTTTCTATCTCTGTACTGTTCAACCAACCTCCTAACAAGGTGTAAAGCTTCTGTAGTAGAACGACCCGGCATGAAACCAAATTGGTTGTCGAAGACGGACACCGCCACTCTCAACCTTGCTTCAACCACTCTCTCCCATACTTTCATAGTATGGCTCAGTAATTTGATACCCCTATAATTGTTACAATTTTGTATATCACCTTTGTTCTTATACAGTGGAACCATTGGAGTCCACTCATCCGCCATCCTCTTCGCCTTAAAAATAACATTCAACAACCTAGTCAACCACTCCAACCCTGTTTTCCCCACACACTTCCAAAATTTTACCGGGATCTCATCAGGCCCGGTCGCTTTGCCCCTGCTCATCCTACTCATAGCTCTCACTACCTCCTCAATATTGATGCGCCTGCAGTACCCAAAGTCACAGTGACTCTCGANCTGAACGTGCCCAAACCACCTGAGTCTTGCTTCCCGCATCTTGTCATCAATGGAAGTCACGCCCACCTTCTCCCTATTAACATCATTCCTGATCTTATCCATCCTACTATGCCCGCACATCCACCTTAACATCCTCATTTCTGCTACCTTCATCTTCTGGATATGTGATTTCTTAACCGGCCAACACTCAGCCCCATACATCATGGCCGGCCTGACCACCGCTTTATAGAACTTACCTTTGAGAATCAGTGGCACTCTTTTGTCACACAGTACTCCGGATGCTAACATCCACTTCATCCATCCTACCCCGATACGGTGAGTAACATCGTCATCGATCTCCCCTCCCTCCTAGATAACTGACCCCAGGTACTTGAATCTATCTCTACTCGGGATGACCTG
>MU721615.1:91473-108753 GCA_026770625.1 Nicotiana glauca | reverse complement strand
AATTTCATGCAGTTTTAATTTAAAAATACCAAACGGACTTGTAAAAATTATGTAAATTATATTTTTGTATAAATGTGAGAATAAAATAAATTATTCACCAAAACGACAAGTTTTAGGAATAATTATTGGATTTCATAGTGCAAAATAGGCCATAAATTGGTTTTAAAATCCTTGAAAAGATGTGGAAAAATACCAAAACCTTTGTGGATGCTTATATATGCATATACATGCTATTTTGAAAGTATTTTGAGTATAAAAATACATAGGAAAAAATTGGGTATCAACATTGGCTTGCTTGACAGCGATGTCCGGTGCCATCACGACCCTTAGTGGATTTTGGGTCGTGACAAGATGTTTTGAAATGAGTTGGGACACCTATTCCCGAGGTTGAAAGCCTAAGTTTAAAGAGTTGACTGGATGTTGATCGAATTGGCAAAAGTTAAAAAAATAGAAGTTTGGATAGTTGAGAACTTTGACCGAGAGTTGACTTTGTTGTTAACGGACTCAGATTTTGGTTCCAGAAGTTTGACCGAGAGTTAATTTGTGTGCAAATTTTAAGGTGAATCGGAGTTGGTTTGGTAGGTTTTGGCATCGATTGTAGAATTTGGAAATTCATTAGTTTCAATAGGCTTGTATTGGGGAGTGATTCGTGTTTTTGATGTTATCTGATGTGATTTGAAGCCTCAACTAAGTTCGTACGATGTTTTAGGATATGTTGGTATGTTTGGATGGGGTCTCCCGGGCCTCGGGTGTGATTTGGATCAAATTCAAACTCATGTTGGACTTTGTTGGATAGTTGATATCTGTTCTTTCGGTTTTCTCTTTCGCGATCGCGAGAAGAGGGATGCGACCACATAGAGTTTTTTCTGGAAGTTGGGCACTTGTTCTATGTGTTCACAATATATTAAGGCGATTACAGAGTTATGAGAGTCTGTGTTACGTGAACGCGGGTGTATGAACGTGTTCGCGAAGAAGGTAGGTAAGGTCTAGGATTCAAACACGTTGTTCTTTGCGGTCACGTTATTAGGTTAGTGATTGCGTAGGTTTGAAAATTGGGTCACTGCGTTCGCGAGCTTGAGAGTGCTTTAGCATAGAAGGGTATTTGGCCCTTGAGGATTTTGTTCTTTGCGATCGCATGAATTTATCCGCGATCGCTACGTGTAATCACTGGGCAGACTACTAAAATATCAAAATCGAGGGTTTGAACCCATTTCTCATATTTTGAGCTAGAGACTTCAAATTTGGCGATTATTGAAGGGAGTTTTAAGAAGTTAATTGGGGTAGATAATTTGAACTTGGATTTGGTTGTTATACATGAATCTATCATTATTTTTACCGTTTAATTAGTATTTTGGGTTAGAAAATTTGGGGAAATATTGTGAAACTACATAGACTATAATTTGAGGATTTGAAGGTCGAGTTGACATCGAAATTGAGTAATTTTGATATGGTTGGACTCGTTGAGCCCGGGGTTAACTTTTTTATTTTTGTTAAAGAACGTAGCTTTAACATATGGAATTGATTCCTATAGCTTGTGTTGATTGTATTAAGTTGTTTGTGGCTAGATTTGAGTTGTCCGGAGGCCGATTCGCAAGGCAAGGGCTTGTTGGAGTAGGTATTTACGTGGTTTGAGGTAAGTAACACTTCTAAACTTGGCTCTAAGGGCATGAATTCCAGAACTACATGTTATGTGGTTGGTGTTGAGGTGATGCACATGCTAGGTGACGGACGTGTGGATGTGCACCATAGTAATTGTGACTCGGTTGATTCCATAGAACTGTGTAGTTATCTAATCTTGTTATTATTCATGTATTCTCCATGTGTTGGAGAAAATGAGATGTGAATCATGTTAGAAATTATGTTTAGGCTATATGATGTACTGTTGGGACCTACATAGGTCATTTTTGTTGTCAAGTTATATGCTTAAATCAATGTTATGTACTCGGTCGCATTCATCATTTGCATATAATATCCCCGTTTCTATTATAATTTACCGTAACATCATGTATTATTGTTTTGCGCTGATTGGCATGAGTGTTGTAAGCTCGAGAGGCTGGAGAGATTGATGACTAAGTGAGGTTGAGGGCCTAATTATGAGTGATTTTATGAGATCGGGCTGCACGCCGCAGCATGCTATGATTGGCTTATATTAGCGCTTGGGCAGGATCTTCCCCTCAATAGTCTGCCATACCAGTAGTGAGCACAAGTATCTACTGTGTGCAGGTGCCGACCTTGAGTGTCGAGCGATTGAGAGTTCTGAGTGATTGAGTGTGTTGAGTGAGGATGAATACTCCGATAGTATGAGTATATGGCTTTATCACTGTGTTGCATTACAGCTAACATGCATATTTCACATGTAGATATCGAGATGTAACATACCTCATATTAATCATATTTGGCGTATTTTATCCCTGTTGAGATCAAACTATAAATACTTGAAAGTATGTCTACATTTCTAAATTGTCTACAAACTGATCATGAGGCTTTCTCTGAGTTATTATTGTCATTTTCCTGTCATATTTGCGTTCTGGTTATCTGGATTTGGATTGTACCTTTCTGAGCTTGCCAATGGTTTCAGCCTAAGGTTAGTCCTTTTACTTATTAAGTACATTGGGTCAGTTGTCGTGCCCCCTTTTTTGCCCCTTTTGACAGAGAAGTTCGGGTTTTGACATTCATGGGGGTAATAACTCAATTCCTTTTTAGTGGGTATTTTGAAGAGTCACCACCTAACGGATTATGGTGCTTAGGGCACCTAGAATGATTAACTCTTAGATTGGTTGCATTACAGAGATTTAGGATAAGGGATCGAAATAACCTTGAGGGAAAAGTGTTAGGCACCCCTATCGGTCCACAATAGTGGGTCCTGGCCGAACTTATACTTATGAACTAGTCCTTTAACAAATAAATAGTTTAAACACATAGTTGCAAATAACAGCGTGTTGGACATTGTATGCCTCAAGTAATAAGACAAAGAATTTGAACAAGTTGCATATAAAAGAGTAAATTTTAAACGTCGGGAATTGGGAAAGGGAGGTCCTAGGTTGGTTAGCCTACATGATCACCCCACACAATTCCCGGTAAACACTCCTCAATGAGGGGCTACACATGACATTAGCGCATAGTCATCATATCTCTTTATACCCAATTCTCTCCCCTTGGTCATAGCCTAAAGCGTTCTAGCAACCTTAAATGTCCTATGCGTGCACTACCTGTCCCTTTCTCGTGGCCCTGGAAGTATTTTAGGACGTCTATTTAGGACAGTTCTAGACCATCCTAAGGTTTTAAAAGGTTAAAAGTCTAGGCGTCAATCAAGATTGCATTTAAAGAAAAAAAATTATAGGCCACAGTTACCTCCACAAATATAACAAGTAAATGCATGCCTTCAAACAATAGTCAGGTACTTTAAGAGAAAATCCTAGAACATGATATCTAGGTGAGCAGGGATTACACAATATTGAATTAGGAAAAAGTGTCAAAATCCTATTTAGATTGCCTACTGATTTAAACTTGTTAAATTTGTACAGTTTTAAATAACAAAAGCACAGTTTCAGAGTTGCAGAATTTAAATCGCCCTATAGGCTTGCCTAAACGCAGAACAGTGATATCCTAAGACCATGATATCCACATTGATGTAGTACAACAGTGAAAAGTTTTAAACGGACACTTGAGATCCTATAGGCATGCTTTCTAGTGGTAGTGAATGAAGGCAGTACTTGAAGACTCATTTAAAGAAGCAGACAGTTGATTAAACCAATTCAGAAGGAACTATCATGGATTAAACTGATTTGTTTAACTAAATTGATTTTGAGTTCTATAGGCAGGATTTCCAATTTTAATTCCTATAGACATGGTCTCTATTTGTTAAGAATTGCTTTTTGAACTTATAGGCGTGATTTCTAGCGAGACTGGAGGTAAGTACATGCTGTAACAGAAACTAAACTTAATCACTTTACACTCTATAGGCATGATATCTAATTGTAGAGTTGATTTTAACCCTATAGACATGATTTCTAATGTTGAATCCATTTAGATCCTATAGGCATCATTTCTAATATCGTGAAAACAAAGCAAACATAGCAAATGTATTAACATTATCCTATAGGCATGGTATCTACCCGAGCTACGCAATAGATATGTAGTTACCCAGCACTTTTTACTAATCACCCAAATGTTATTTACAAATAATTATTACAGACCAACTGAATAAATTACATAAACAACTAAAGAAAAAGAAGAAGTTAACTATAGGGAGCCTGAAGCATGCCCAAATAACTTCCCCAAGCCTCCAATAGACTCAAATGCCAAGGTTCCATAGACAGTATCTTGTCTAGGTGTGTCAGAGTTCCCTAAGGACCTCAAGGATCCCGGGCAGTGCTCGCACCTAGACTTTTCTCAAACAAGAACTGATTTATGTACAGTGCGGAAAGGCCAGCTCTAACATGCTAGAGTTCAGAAAAATCTCAAGGATCTCAAGGTAGTACACAGGCCAGAGGGGCAGAACCTAATATTCCAGGAGTAGTGTGGGAGTGCTTGACATAGTTTTGTTTTGAAAATAGGACAGAGATGACTTCAGAAGTAGGAAATTTTTCAGAAAATAGGAAATAACTTAGTGGTAAAAGATAGTTTGAGAAGAGTATCAAGCAGCAGACAATCAATTGGTTATATTCATATCACTTAACAATAGAACTTCACATGGGAATGAAAGGATTATGGCACATAAAAATCACTTCAGGCTACAGGGATAAGGATAGTAGACATATATAGTCACAAACTGCATACAACACTTAGGATCTTGGAGACTTAGTAAATAGTTTAGAACATAAATAATAGTTGGCCTATCTTGAACGGGATTTTACATGCTAAGTAAAGAAGTAAGCATAATGTAAGACATGCATTGAACAGGATAGAATTCTAGACAAAGCAAAGAAGTAAGCAGGAGAGAGTGCAGAATGCAAAACATACATGGAACAGGACAGAACTTTAGACATGCTGAGCAAAGAGATAAACAGGAATACAAGTTGAAATCATAATTGATGGACTAATGCAGGAATGAAACATATAGGCTTTGATTTTCAAGCTTAATTAGAGACATACCAGTTAAGTAGAGCAGACACAAAGTATAGACCAGTGTAGTGAAATAACTAGCCTTGGCTTATAGCTGGCTAGTTCAATAGAAGTAGCAAGTAACAGAAAATAGCAGAAAGCTTTAAGTATAAGAGAGAGTTTTTGAACTAGTGTTCGTTGTTGTTATTGCTGTTGTGAACTTAAAATATATAGTATCAAAAGCTTGACACATAAGGTAAGAGATCAATCAAGTAGTAAATCAGGGAATCACACAT
Source organism: Nicotiana glauca (assembly GCA_026770625.1). Taxonomy (NCBI): domain Eukaryota; kingdom Viridiplantae; phylum Streptophyta; class Magnoliopsida; order Solanales; family Solanaceae; genus Nicotiana; species Nicotiana glauca. The sequence goes on along the minus strand of MU721615.1, from coordinate 103,414 downwards.
AAATCAGCAAGATATTCCCTTAAACAAGGGATAGTTCAATCAACGGTAAAACATATTAAGTATTTAAGGAAATGAATAAAATAAAGTTTAGGTATAGAATAGGTAATTAGGGGTAAATTCAAAGCAGTTTAATTAAGGAAATAAATCAATAAATAATCAACGGAATACAAACATGGCAGGGAAAAACAATTTAGGCAGGCAAATTCAATCAAATTGAGTAAAAAGGTAAGAATCAAACGTTTAAAGGGAATTGTTCTAATTAAACCAGGAATTAAGGGATTTAGAATAATCAAGGATTTAGTCGAAGAGAAAGTCATGGGAGAATTATCATGCTTAGTATATAAAATGAGGTAGAACATGCGTAGTCAGGAATCGATACATAATTTTAACAAAATAAAAGTTAAATAACACTGATTCAAGGAGAAGTATACAAGTCTTGCATGAATGGTCAGTGTGGATACAAGTACATTATATCAGTGAAAGGTCAAACTAGGAAAATTCAGTATAAGCATATTAGGACAAGAAAATCACGAGAAGTCACAAGAAACCAAGACAAGAACACAATTAGGCACACCAATATCCAGAAATCAAACGAAGAACCCCAAAAAATTAGGGTTTTCAGTACAAACGGTCCAAGGTTGTAGCAAGTTCATAAAATCAGTCAAAAAATATATGAGAAACAGAAGTTAAACACAAAGAATCATCAAATAAATTTTAAAAAGAAATTCCAAAAACCTAAGTTTTACAAAAAGATGAAAAATCACTTGAAATCATATGATTCTTGTAAAGAATCCCAAGGCTATTGTAAAACTCCCAGGAAACAAACTCAAATCACCTTAGATATATACAAATCTAGGAGGATTTTTTTAGAAAAGAAATTAGAATTTCGAAAAGAACCATATAGAGATGAAGAAACTTGTTTAGAAAACCATAGATCGTGGATAATATAGGACAATCTCACTAAAAATCACACTAGAATGTCTTGGAACAGGCGAGAGATGAACCCTAGATGCAAGTCGGCATAGCCCTGGTCCTTTGAGGGCCTTAAAGATGGTAGGAATGACATGAGAGAGGCCATTGGAGGCTTGATAGGTGGTGATAAGTCACCGGAGATATCCATAGATGGGGGTCAGTGAGAATGGGGATCAGGGTTAGGTTGAGAGCATTTGATAGTAGAGAGGGTTTCAGGGCGGCAGTGTAATGGAAAATGATAGGGTTTGGGGGGTCTTTGGTTGTGACGACCCGACCCGTCGTCTCATGTGTTACTGCTCCGTTTTCTCCATTTTATGCTTCTTCATGTTTTATTATCAATATTTGGTGTGTTAGAGTTGAACTGGATTGGTTTTGGTAGGAAATGAGACACTTAGTCTCTTTAAGGAAGGCTTGGTTTGGAAAAGTCAACCGGATGTTGACTTATGAGTTAGAGGGCTCGGATGGGATTTTTGGTGATTTGGTTAGCTTCGGGAAGTGATTTGTGACTTAGAAGTGCGATCGAAATTGATTTTGGAGGTCCGGTATGGAATAAGGCTTGAATTGGCGAAGTTAGTATTTTGGCGAATTCCGGTTGGTAGGTAAGATTTTGATCCGGATGTCGGAATGGAATTTCGAGAGTTGCAGCAGTTCTGATTTTGGATGTGTGTGCAAAATTTTAGGTCATTCGGAGGTGTTTTGGTCGGGTTTTTGATCGAATGCGTGTTTCGGAAGTTTTAAAGAACTTAGGCTTGAATCCGATGAGAATTGATTATTTTAGTGTTGTTTGATGGGTTGTGATGATTTGAACAAGTTTGGATAATGTTTTAAGACATGTTGGTGCTTTTGGTTGAGGTCCCGGGGGCCTCGGGGTGATTTCGGAGGGTCAATCGGACCATTTTTGGCCTTAAAGATTGCAGGTTCAGCTATTTGTGTTGCAGGAGAAAGTTACTCTTCGCGTTCGCATCATCATGGGTGAGTTCGCGTAGTTCTGGGAATAGAAGGATCGCGATCGCGATGGAGCTTCCGTGATCGCATAGAAGGAAGTAGGGCCCTGAGTATTTGATCATTGCGTTCGCAGTTATTGGTACTCCTTCGCATAGTTGAAACCTCTGAAGCTTCGCGTTCGCGGGCTGGGCACCGCGTTCGCGTAGGGATAATTCATGGTCAACATTTTTTGGTCATCGCGAACACGGGCATGTTGACCGCCTTCGCATAGAGTAAAATGCACCTGGGCAGAATGGGTTTTTATATTATTTCATCCGCGATTTTGGGTCATTTTCCTCCATGGTTGATCATTTTGAGAGTTTCTTGGTGGAGATTAAAGAGTGATTCAAGTGGACTCGATTGAAGGTAAGATTTTCGAACTTAAAACATGATTATATTGTGAAATTGGTCTAGAAATTCATGGAAATTAAGCCTAAAATTGATGAACTAGGGCTTGCGTTTTTTATATTTCAAATTGAGATTTGATAGGTCATTTGAGCTCGGATTTGGGAGTTCTTGATATGAATGGAAGTGGCGAGACGAGGAATCCGGTAATGTGAGTTTTGTAATTTTTTGAGAAGTGGGCTCGGGGCTCGGGTTTTGCTAGTTTTGAGGTTCTTGATATTTTTCAATTGTTTTCGATTGGGTATTGTTCCTTAGCATATTGTGGTGTATTCGCTCTGATTTTTGTTAGATACGACCGCGTGGAGGCCGGTTTGAGGGGAAAAGGCTTCGCGGGCTAGAGATTTCACTGGTTCAAGGTGAGTAATACTTGTAAATGATATCCTGAAGGTTTGAAACCCCGGATTTGCACATCATAGTGCTGTATTGAGGTGACTTGCACGCCGAAAATGAGCGTGGGGTAGAGCACCGTTGGGGATTATGACTTGGTCTGTCCCGGTTGTTGATTTTTATCGCGTATTTGACTTAAACTACTTGTCATCATCATAATTTAGGTTGATTGCCATATTTGGGATTCGTGCCAACTATGTGAATCCTTCAGGGATTGACATCACTGTTTTCGCATTACTTTGCGTATTATTTGATCTTGGTCCAGGGTTTTAATACTGTTTTGCAAACTCAGCTATTTTTCTAAGATTTGAAAACTTAATCAACATTTTATTGACATTTTGAGCTGAGAACTATGATTTTTATAGTGCCCAAGTGGCTTATGTGCATTTTTGGACTGAGCATGGATCGAGCTACACGTCGTAGCAGTGTTATGGTGATTTCTGGATATATGGATGGCTCGGGCTACACGCCGCAGCGGTGTTACATTGATATTGCGCTTGGGCTGTAGGAGCCCCTCCGGAGTCTGAACCCCCTTAGTGAGCGCGGGTGCCCAAATGGATCAGGCTGCGCGCCGCAGCGGTCATATGCATTACATTGCATTGCATTCATGCATTGGTTCCTGTTTGTACTACGTGTCATGCCATTCAGCACTCTCATTTCATTAGAATCCATGCTACTTCTTGCACTGTTTACCAGATACCCTTGTGTTAATTGTTAGTGGAGTGTTGTGCTCGAGGGGCTGACTTATGTGCTGATTTGCACTATCTGTCTTCGCATCCATTTGCTTAACTGTTGGAAAAAATATTTTCAAAGGAAGTTTTAACTGAGCCCAGATATTTTCTAAAGGATTTTCACAATTTTACTGTTTTCTCAAAGATTTGCACTGTCCTATATAGCATGATGAAGTGCTTTACGTGTTTTCTTACCGCTCAGTTATTATTTACTTTTATTGCTCACTGAGTTGGAGTACTCACTTTACTCCCTGCACCTCGCGTGTAGTTGCAGGTATTGTTCACCCGGTAGCGGGTTATTACCTGATTGAAGGTATTACTATGGTAGCTGAGCAAGGTGACCGGCCGCGTTCGCGGCACCAAGTTTCTTCCTCTTGATTTCCAGATTTTATTCTATGCATTACAGACTTTGTAGTTGTATTAAAAATCCTTCTAGATGCTCGTGACTTGTGACACCCCGGTCGGATTGTGTTGGTTTGTAAATATTTAGTATTATTGACATGAAGTTATACTTATCTAAACACTTGTGTTTAATAATTTTGAAAGAGGCGTTGTTGTTCTGTTGGCTGGCCTTGTCTTCACGAGAGGCACCATCACGACTGGGTTGAGAATCGGGTCGTGACAAGTTGGTATCAGAGCCTAGGTTACTAGGTCTCACGAGTCATGAGCAGGTTTAGTAGAGTCTCTTGGATCGGTACGGAGACGTCTGTATTTATCCTTGAGAGGCTGCAGAACCTTTAGGAAAAACTTCACCTTCTTGGAATTCTTATCGTGCGTACTTGATTCAGCTTGAGATATAGATCTTGAAATTCCCTCCACACATCTGTATGCGCACATGAGCGCTCAGTATTATATGTGTTTTGATGGCTTGTGATTCCCCGATCAAGGGGTGAGATGTGATCTTCGTGAGTATGTTAGGCCAGACTGGAGGACTTTGAGACCAGATCTTTGCCTATGGCTTGAGCACCGAGGTGCTGATTGTGTGATTAAGTGTTTTGAACTTATATGAGTATTGTCCTTATTAGCCAGAATGGCGGTTGGATATCCATGTGATGAGTATGTTAGTGCTGCGAGGTGTATTTATATGACTTGGTAGTGACGAAGAAGTCTACTAGATAATAGATGAATTGTTAAGTGATTCATTTCCTATTGTGATCTGTTGTGTAGCCCCGAGTTATGGGCGCGTGAAGAATATTTTTCGTGTCTCCTAGTTGGAAAGTAAAGTGCATTACATGTGGCGGTATGAGTTCAGACTCAGGAAGACTAAATGACTGTGTAATGTATATAATGGTGGAAAGGTGTGCTGAAGTACTAAATTGAGGCGGAGCAAGTGCGTTATCTCCTGCGGAGTGTTCTTAAGTGGTACGATTCTTATGTATATTGTTAGAAGATCTCATGTGTAATTGAAAAGTACGTGTTGAAATTTGATAAATTCGGGTCGCTCTAGAGGGTGGACTCAACTGATGTGGGGATGAATGCGAGGTTTGCCGATGATTTCAGTACTAGATGATCTGTGTTTTCACAAACTAGTAGATGATTGGAGTTAATCTCACTATGATATTGTGGCATCATTAGAGTAAAAGTATTATGGGTTATTGAGTGTGTCCTGATATATGGCTTCGAGCCAAGTTGGGGAGGTTGTTGTAGATTAGCTGATCGTACGGTTATGTGTTATGTTGGCTCCGTTTCAAGGTATGCTGGCGGATCAGTCCTAGTTGCAGAAATTGAGCCGAGGATGGCATGAGTGAAACAAAATTTTGACATATGGTGCTTAGTAGGTGTGAGAAAATAATAGGATGTCTTGAGCTGTTATTGATAAAGAATGCTCAGTGTATAGAGAAGGAAGATGTTTGTTTATACTGGAATTAGATCATATCATGCAGTGTCAGAGTGCTAATAAGGCACGAGTGGTTCTGTTCGTTAAGTCGGGTAATTTGCAATTTGAATAAGAGTGAATGACTCTCGAGAATGGTTTTATTATGTTCAAGATTCTACATGTAACAATCAGGTGTCTCAAGGTTGTGTATGTGGTCAGAGACCGTGTTTTCATCGGAAAATGTCGAGGCTTGTGGTATTTTTATGTCGATTATGGGATCCTATGTATCGGTATCTGGAAGGTAATGGTAACGAATTCAGATTCGTAGGAAGTTCTTCAAGTAGAGTATTCTGGAGTGTGGTATTTCTGGGAACAACTGAGAGAGTACTCGGTGGCCTATGGGTCTTAGACAGTATGGTCTTATGTTCGAGTCTCGTGTGGTAAGCCTGGGCTGAGGTAGTGTGGTGCTACAGCAAAGAGGAATATCAAGTTGATGATGAATCAGAGGGGAAGTTTCATAAATGGAATAGGTTGATAGTAGACTGAGTCGGTATAGTAAGGGTATGATTAATTCTTCGTATGTGTGCGAGGCAGTGAGCCCTTACAGGTATTGTGCAGCGAAGCTCTTGAGTTCTAACAGCTTGCTTAGCTTGGTTTGGATAGCAGGATTCAGTCCTGGCAGTTTAGCTTGTGCAAATGGAACTAGGAGAGAGTTCTTGTTGAGTTTTACCGTGGTTCGGAGATGTATATATTTTCTTGGGGTATGCGAAGCATGGAGCATGTAATGATTCTTCTTCTAGATGGGATTGATGGAAGATCTTGGCTAGATGAGTTACAGTTCAGTTCTGAAAAAAAGTTCATAAAATTCTTAGGCAACGGGTAGCCTCAGGTAATCAAGGAAATGGTACTGCTGAATAGGAGTGATTTGACGAGAGTATATGTCTCGGAAGAACGGTAAAGTGATTAGACTGATGATACTGCGATAGTATTGTGGTGCTTTCTGGCTAGGTCGACTGTTGATATTTGAGTGTGTTTGATGGCACATGGGAGTTTTAGAATATCTTTCGTGGAATGACTGGGTACTTGAGGTGTAATATGTATTCATACTGTGGAATTTGGGGATTAGGTACAGTGATTCGTGTGCTATATGGAGTTGGAGACTGGGAGTTCTCAGGTACAGACTATGTAATGGTTGTGGATCGTGTAGCCTTATGCAAGTGAGGAGGCAGGGCTTAGCCTCGGGCAAGATTCGAGACAATATTTAGTTTCATGCAATGATAAGTCAATGCTTAGCCTTATGCAAATGAGGAGGCATGTCTTAGCCTCATACAAGATTTGAGACAGTGCTTAGTCTCATGCAAAGAGATGGCAATGCTTAGCCTTATGCAAATTAGGAGGTAGGGCTTAGTCTCATGCAAAATTTGAGATAGTGCTTAGTCTCACACAAAGAAAAGGCAATGCTTAGCCTTATGCAAATGGGGAGGCAGGGCTAGCCTCATGCAAGGTTTGAGACAATACTTAGTCTCATGCAAGGGGAAGGCAATGTGTAGCCTTATGCAAATAAAGAGGTAGGCTTAGCCTCGTGTAAGATTTGAGACAGTGCTTAGTCTCATGCAAGGGGAAGGCAATGCTTAGCCTTTTGCGAGTGAAGAGGCAGGGCTTAGCCTCATGCAAGATTTGAGATAATGCTTAGTCTCATGAAAGGGAAAAATAGCAAGTAGGAGCAGAATATTTCTTAGCTAGAGATATATTTGCGCTTGGTATTCCCATCGTCATGAAGGTAATTATTTTAATGGTGCACGTAGTAGTGGTTATTCCTCATTCCTGCATCCAAACAAAAATTATGAGTTTTGCGGGGGAGGTTGGCTAGTGCCTTTGTCTGCTTGCTTTGCTCCGCTCCGCACTAGAATCCTATTCTAGTCGGGGTAGCATTTGGCTAGAAAATAAATTTTTCAAAAAATATGTATGCATAGTTATTTGGAACATAGTAATATGCGGTTTAAAAATCGATCAGATGAACTAGTAATTCTGAAGTTATTAGAGACATTGCGACCTTCTTCATTCCTCAAAATTCTGCCCTAGTTATCCAGATGAATTTCTAGCTATTCCGCATGTAATGTTGTTGGCTGAACTTGCTTCGGAATTTTGAGGGTCCTCTTCAAAATTCTGCCCCAGTTTTTGATTGTGGGGAAAATGGAAACTTTTTTGAATTGTGACCGAAACCACATGGGTGCCTACATATCCCCTCTTAAACGGGAATCACATCAAGTGTAGTTCAATATGAAGAAACATAAATAGATTACACATAATATCTCTTGACTGCATCTGAATTGAGGGGTTTTGGCCTGATTTCTCCATTCATTTCTTCTCGTATGAGTGCTCCTCCTATCAACACTCTGTTAACCATGTAAGGATCGTTCCAGTTAGGTGTTTCCCTTTGGCTTCATATTGATGTGGAAATATCCGCTTCAACTCCAGCTGCCCCGGTGTGAACTATCTTGGTTTGACCCTTTTGTTGAAAGCTTTGGACATTCTATTTCGATAAAGCTGACCATGACACACTGCATTCATCATTTTTCCATCTATCAGGGATAATTGCTCATAACGACTGCTTATCCATTTTGCATCACTAAGTTCGTCTTCTTGTATGATCCTTAAAGAAGGAATTTCTACCTCGGTGGGTTTAGGAGCCTGGGCCAATTTTGCTTCTGCGGTCACTGAGCCGCTTGTGCGGCGCCGCGCCTGAGGTGCCATACATGCAGGTGCAGTTATGACAGGTTCAACCAACTTCAAATTTCTCCTAAGTCCAATTCACTTCCGTTAAGCACTCAAAACTCACCGAGTCCCTCGGGACCTCAACTAAATATGTCAACCAATCCTAAAACATCATACGAACTTATTTCCACCCTCGAATCACATCACACAACGCTAAAACCACAAATCGCTCTCCAATCCAAGACTAAGGATTTCCAAACTCCCAATTTCCGCTTTCGATAAAAAAATTTGTTAAACCTTGTCCGTATGACCTGAAATTTTTCAAACACGTCCAAAATTACACAGCGAACCTACTCCAACTTTCGAAATTCCATTCCAACCCCAATATAAAAAATCTCATTATCGAACCGGAAACTTCAAAAATTTGACTTGCAACATTTTGAGCGTAATTAAGCTACGGACCCCCAAAACAAAATCCGAACATTCCCCCAAGACCGAAATCAATCGACGGAGCTAACAGAACTAACAAAATTCCATTCAGAGGTCGTGTTTATACAACTCTGATTATGATCCCAATTCTAAAGCTTAAGCTCTCATTTAGGGACTAAGTGTCCCAAAACACTCTGAAACTCAAAAAGAATCCTCCCAATAACTCACAATAGCAAAAGCAAATATGGGGAATGGAGTTAATAGGGAAACGTGGCATTTATTCTTAAAATGATTAGCCGAGTCGTTACAGGAAGGTGTTAGGCACCCCTAGATGTCCACAACGGTGGGTCCTAGCTGAACTTAAATTATGCGAATTAGTTTATGTGATCAAAGCTAAAAAAACAAGGAATTACTAAGACACATGAATAATCGATTGAAAGACAAGGAATGGGGGGTCCTAAATTTTTAGCGTAAAGGATAACCCCATATAAAATAAATAATACTTCGTAACTCCCTCGCAATGGGGGGTTATTCATATTATTTAGCAGGCATAGACTATAATCTCTTGCTACCTAATTACTATCTTTAAGTTGTTTACCTAAAGCGTACTAGTGAATTATAAGTCGTGTCCCATGCGTGCATTACCCGTCCCATATCTTCGGTTCAGGTGGCTTTGGACCTATATTTGGATGGTTCTAGACTAGTCCTAAGGTTCTCAAAATTATTAAATACTAGTCTACAATAAAAACAATTAGGTCTTTTCAAATAAAGGTAGATATGGGTTCACATTAACCTCCGCATGTAAATAGCAAATGCACACAACTGATTTAGCAGGCTTTACTAATGACAGAGTCCTATGGGCAGGATATCTATGTGATGAATAGGCAAGAAACAGTATGTAGATTCAGTTCTTAATGTGAGTGTTAAGGCCTACATGTATTTGCTTACTAATTTTAATTCAGTACAATATATTGGCATTTCAGCCGTTAATGAATGAGAGTAAATCACACTCATAAGTCCAGAATTATTATTAAACCTTATAAGCACATTGTCTAAGTGATTGACAGTGATAGTCGGATTCCGAACCAGTTAATAGAATCCTATAGGCATGACTTCTATGAGTGTGATGATTATTACCCTATAGGCATGATTTCTAGGTTTGAACTGGTTTTAATAGACATGATTTCTATCTTTAATCCTATAGGCATGATTTCTAGCATTGATCTAATTTTAATCTTATAGGCATGATTTTTGAGCGGTATATGAGTAAGAATTTACAAGGCTCGGTTATTGTATATGGACACGGTTTGTTCGATCGATTGTCCCGGTACATCAATTTACATCAAGACCTCATTTAGTGCATCTTGACTTCTCCGAGGAGGTGACCTTCCAGGGGATGCCCCTAGTATTCGAGGTTGGTTGAATAGAAGCCTCAAATACTTGTTGAGCTCCTTAGGTAGCATATAGATGTTGCCTCGTTAAAAACCTTATCGGTAAAAAAAAACCCTTTTTCGGGATGAAAAACCCAATCGAAGGAAAAGAGTGCAATGCATGCTTCTGAAACCTAAGGCCTTTAAGATTTTAACAGTAATAGCGTTTGAGCATCGATACATTCCAATTTCTTGGAAGTTGTTCACCTTCCATGGTGTCGAGTTTATAGGACCCTTCGCCAACTATCCCTAGGACACGATACGGACCTTCCCAGTTCTGACCTAGCTTTCCTTCATTAGGATTTCAAGTATTCAAGGTGACCTTCCTCAAGACTAAGTCACCGATTCCAAAATATCTAAGATTTGTTCTCCAGTTGTAGTATCTTTTGATCCTATATTTTTGTGCGGCTATCCGAACCAGTGAGGCTTCTCGCTATTCATCCAATAGTTCGAGAGCAGTATCCATGGCCTCATTATTCGAGCTCTTAGTGGTGTGTCGGATTCTAGTGGTAGGTTCTTCGATCTCGACCAATATTAAAGCCTCAACACCGTATACCAGGGAGAAAGGCGTTTCCCCCGTGCTTGATATTGCAGTTGTTCGGTATGCCTAGAGTACTTCGGGTAATATTTCTCTCCATCTTCCCTTTGCGCTTTCCAATTTCTTCTTTAAGTTTTGAATGATGGTTTTGTTTGTAGACTCGGCTTGGGCATTTGCATACGGGTGGTAGAGCGTTAACATGATCCTTTTGATCTTGTAATCCTCGAGAAACTGAGTCACTTTGCTTTCGATGAATTGCTTCCCGTTATCACACGTTATCTTAGAAGGAATTCCAAATCAGCACATGATATGTTCCCAGATGAAATTAATGACTTCTTTTTCTCTTATTTTTTCTAAGGCCTGCACTTCGACCCAGTTCGAGAAGTAGTCAGTCATAAATAAGATAAATTTAGCTTTACCTGGCGCCGTTGGTAGAGGTCCGACGATGTACATCCTCCATTTCATGAACGACCATGGAGATAAAACCGAATGTAGTTGTTCACCAGGTTGGTAGATCATTTGGGCGAATCTTTGGCATTTGTCGCATTTGCGGGCGAATTCTTTGGCGTCCTTCTCCATGCTGTCCCAATAGTAGCATTGTTGATACCCAATTTTTCTTTATATATTTTTAAATATGCATAAATACCTTCAAATAGCATATATAAGCATGCACAAGGTTTTTATAATTTTTCCCATAATTTTAAGGATTTAAATTGATTTATTTCTTCCCTTTTATTCATAAAATCCCCAATAATTATTTCTCAAATTATTGTTATGATGATTTATTCATTTAATCTCTATACTTATGCCAAAATATGGTTGATATATTTTTTATGCATTTTTTATTGTTGTATTTGGTATTGTTTAAGCTAAATTACCTATAATTGCTATATTAGCCCTTCTTTTACGTATAATACATTTTATATGCGTGAAATTGGTCCCTATATTTTTAAAATGACAATTATATATTTTAAATCATCTTGGCACATTAAATTATTTTCCAGGGAAAATTGGCTATTTAAAAATATATAAAGAAAAATTGGGTATCAACAATGCTACTATTGGGACAGCATGGAGAAGGACGCCAAAGAATTCGCCCGCAAATGCGACAAATGCCAAAGATTCGCCCAAATGATCTACCAACCTGGTGAACAACTACATTCGGTTTTATCTCCATGGTCGTTCATGAAATGGAGGATGTACATCGTCGGACCTCTACCAACGGCGCCAGGTAAAGCTAAATTTATCTTATTTATGACTGACTACTTCTCGAACTGGGTCGAAGTGCAGGCCTTAGAAAAAATAAGAGAAAAAGAAGTCATTAATTTCATCTGGGAACATATCATGTGCTGATTTGGAATTCCTTCTAAGATAACGTGTGATAACGGGAAGCAATTCATCGAAAGCAAAGTGACTCAGTTTCTCGAGGATTACAAGATCAAAAGGATCATGTTAACGCTCTACCACCCGTATGCAAATGCCCAAGCCGAGTCTACAAACAAAACCATCATTCAAAACTTAAAGAAGAAATTGG
>MU721615.1:66391-91208 GCA_026770625.1 Nicotiana glauca | reverse complement strand
ATGAACGACCATGGAGATAAAACCGAATGTAGTTGTTCACCAGGTTGGTAGATCATTTGGGCGAATCTTTGGCATTTGTCGCATTTGCGGGCGAATTCTTTGGCGTCCTTCTCCATGCTGTCCCAATAGTAGCATTGTTGATACCCAATTTTTCTTTATATATTTTTAAATATGCATAAATACCTTCAAATAGCATATATAAGCATGCACAAGGTTTTTATAATTTTTCCCATAATTTTAAGGATTTAAATTGATTTATTTCTTCCCTTTTATTCATAAAATCCCCAATAATTATTTCTCAAATTATTGTTATGATGATTTATTCATTTAATCTCTATACTTATGCCAAAATATGGTTGATATATTTTTTATGCATTTTTTATTGTTGTATTTGGTATTGTTTAAGCTAAATTACCTATAATTGCTATATTAGCCCTTCTTTTACGTATAATACATTTTATATGCGTGAAATTGGTCCCTATATTTTTAAAATGACAATTATATATTTTAAATCATCTTGGCACATTAAATTATTTTCCAGGGAAAATTGGCTATTTACATCGTAGCCTGATTTGGCTTTCAATTTTAGCTAAATTAAGCCCAATACCCCAGCCCAATTTTGAATTAAAATACCCGACCCATGCACACCTACCCAAACCCAGAACCCATCTACCTGATCAAATCCTTGTCGTTGATCTCCAAGATCAACAATCCATACGACCTTTTACCTTTTTTAATTCCCACAACCCCTAACCCTATCTCATTTCTGAGATTCCGCCGCCCTCAAATCCTCTCATCTCCTCCCTTCTCTCAAATTAACCCTAGTAACTATCAATCGTATCCCTTATCTGGTCTTCTCCATCGACCACCCTTCAACCCCAAGCCTCTAATGGCTCCTCCGTTGCCACACTCATCTTCTCTAAGGCCTTCAAGGGCCCTGAGTCACACCGGCTTGCATCTAGGGTTTGTCATTTGGTCTGTTCTTGGCTATTTCAGTATGATTCCGAGTGAAATCCTACTATACTTGTTACGATCCTTGAGGTTTGGACAGGTTCTTTCATCTACACTTGAGTTTCTTCTGAAACCTTATTTTTTGCTTACATCTCTTAGATCTATACGGCTTTTGAACAATTTAAGTCTTTTCCTTTGATGTTTTACACTATTCTCAAATCTCGTACAAAAATCATCGATTTCAAGTCATTTTCATCTTCTTTTAAAGCTAGGGTTTTTGGAACTTCTTCTACACTTTGTTTAAACTGATTCTTTATGTTTGAAACTTCTATCCCTGCATATCTTGACTAATTCTATGTTCTTACTGCTTTTTCAACTAGCCTATATTAAAAGCCCGAAATTTTTAAGATCTTCTTTGTTTTGGTTATGTGTGTTAGCTTGACTACTTGATTCTTGTTAAGTTTCTGTGGTTACCATGCTTCGAATATTTTTTACTGAGTCCTTAGCCTACTTATATAACCTATATGTGATTGTATTCATCTTGATTTGTTCAAGACTTGCCTCTTTCTATCGATATTACTGACCTTGCCTGTTTGCTACGTCTGTTTGTTCTTCTCTATTTATATGTTGAAGTATAGAATCATAACTCTCTCTTGATTGATTTTGATTTCCTTATTTGATGGTTTTATTGAAAAATTTTCTTTTAAAACCCTAAAATTCTACCTCGTCTGTTTAAATTGACTGATCCCCTACCTTATTTGTTGTGGTACTTTATTCTTACTGAATCATTTCCTTAATTGGAGTTTCCTAAACTTAGTCCTAATTGACTACCCTATGCTTACTGAACTTTAATTCTTTCCTTATTAGTCATGTACTGACTTTTCTTGCCTTATATGCTACTGCTTCTTACTGTTTGAATTAATTCCCTTAACTTAAGGGAGTACTTGCCTTTATTTTCAGACTGATTGATTCTGAGTTCCTCAATTATTATGCTACTACGATTCTTAACTTATTTACTACTTTCTTTCAAACTATAAATACTCTAGTGTTTCATTAGCACAACACACGAACACTTGGGTTCAAAATTATCTCTCATACTAAAAAATCTCTTCTCTCTCTCTCTTGTGCTATTTGCTACTGTTCTAAGTTAGCCGGCTGCAAGCCAAGGCTAATCATTTGTGCTCTCTTGTTCTTTCATTCTTCTCACTATCCTCTTCACTAGTATGTCGTAGTTTCAATTCAAAGTTCCAACAACAACATACTTCTCTTATTGTTTCAGTTTCTCTTGTTTCTAGTTTGCTTTTATTTATGGTTTTGCTGCAAAACTTGTAGTTAAGAGTGACATTATCAGCATGTTATTATGTCTTCCCCTTCCTTTAGATTAGTATATTCCCCTTTATGTGTGTTTCTGAGCATGTCTTATCTCTTACTTGTTGTGTACTTACCATCCTATACCCCATGAATCCCCAAATCCCTATCACCCCTCTATGTGGTTGGGTTCTTCATGTCTTGTTTTGCGACTATACTAGTATCAACTATTTCTGAGCATGTCCAAACCAGTCCTAGACCTTTGCTGGGTTATGTATTTGCAGTCAAATATTCTATGTGTCCCAAACCCTTTGACCCCTGTGTGTGACTACTGAATTTGCTTAGTTCTATGAACTAGCTATGTATAAACCTTCCCTAAGGGTGTTTTGACTTCTCTCCACCTCTTCGAACAAGTCTATATTGTTTTTACTACATTATTTTCAAAAGAAAAAAGACTTTTGTTAAATATATTTTCTTAATAAAACCTTTTCAACTTGTGTCTATCACTTCTCACTTTACTCTTAGTCAATAAGTTCTGCCCCCTCTAGTATGTGTACTAACTTGGGATCCTTTTTAGAACCCTCTGAACTCTGGCATACTGAGGCTAGCCTTTCCACACTGCACTTGTTCCTAATTTGTCTATGGAACTGAGGCATATGCGGCCATTGGAGACTTTGGGAAATCTGGGCCTAATTGAAGGCTCCCTATAGAATAGCTTCTTGATTTTCTATTTCTATTTATGTAATTCGTTCATTGGCCTGTAATAATTTATAAACAGATATTGGGGTGTTTAGTAAAATGGGGTGGGTAGATGCATACATTATGGGTTAATACGGTTAGAAATCCTGTTCCTAGGACCTTATTTTTTAAATTCTGTTTGCTCTACTAAGTATAAAACATGCTCATAGGACTTTACTCTTTAATCTAATTGCTTTGCCTAATAGAAATCATGTCCATAGGATTTCACTTTAAAGTTTGTTTGCTCATCAAGTAGAAACCATGTCTATAAAGTTTTACATGTTGTCATGTTTAGAAACCATGCTTATAGGTTCCAAACAATTGTGTCTTAAAATCAGTTTAATAATAGATGCCATGCCTATATGACTTAATTCAGATTCAGTTACAACGAGTATTTCTATATGTTTCCATACTTGCAAATAGATTAAAATCACTAATACGCTTAGATGTCAAGCATATAGGTATCTCTACTCGCAATTCTGTCTGTTAATTTAATTTAGTCTAATAAATCAACTTGATTACGCCTAGTTCATTTCTGAATTGGTTTTATCAAGTATTAAGCATTTTCTGAAACAAGTTCTTTTGAACTGTCCCCATCTCATTAGATATCATGCCTATAGGTATTAAAGGAATCCATTTTAAAACCTATTTTGTTTCTTTATTAATATAGCCATCAGTATTCTGCGTATAGGCAAGCCATTAGGGAGTTTTCAAAAACTGCATTCTCTGAAACTATCTCTATCGCTCAATGTTTTCCGATCCTAACAGGCTTTTAAAAAGAGTCCCTAGGAAACTACTAGGGTGCAACTTCTGAGTCTAAAAAGGGTTTGTCTGTTTCTGCATATTCACTTAAATATCCTACTTTAGGACATCAATTAATAAAAGACCTTAACATCGCTTGAGTCGTGCTGCTTATGTGTTTATTTGAGGAGAAAACTCTGAGCCTCTTAATTCCTCCCATTATGTGTGAAAGTCCTAAATGCTTTTGACTGTCGCCTTATAATTTTTGCCTTTTAAATCCTTAGGGTACGTCTAGAACCACCTATGGGTAGAGGTCCTAACTCCCTTCAGGACCGTTAGGAAGGGACGGGTAGCAGCACGCAATAGGAACCATTGACCAAACACTCGATTTGTATGACCAATAAGGGGACAAGAAGGGTAGACATGGGATATGATGACTATGCGCTAATGTCACATGTAGCCAGGACCATTAGGAAGGGACGGGTAGCAGCACACAATAGGAACCATTGACCAAACACTCAGTTTGTATGACCAATAAGGGGACAAGAAGGGTAGACATGGGATATGATGACTATGCGCTAATGTCACGTGTAGCCCCTGATTGAGGAGTGTTTACCGGACATTGCGTGGGGTGATCCTATAGGATAACCAACCTAGGACCCCTCTTTATCAAATCCTTTCTTTATTTAACCTTTGTTTTTTACAACTTGTTCTAAACTTTATCTCACTACTTAAGTTATTCTAGCATACTTTACTTGCAACCTATTTGATTCAACTGTTTACTTGTAATGGACTAATTTGTGAATATGAGTTCGGTCGAGACCCACAGCTTTGGACCAAGAGGGGTGCCTAACACCTTCCCCTTGAGGTTACTTCGAGCCTTTACCCTAATCTCTAGTAATGCAAACCAACCCAAGAGTTAATCGCTCTAGGTGCCCTAACGCACCATAATCCGTTAGGTGGAGACTCATTAAATATCTAATTTCAAAAGAAAATGAGTCATTACACCTCATAAACGTCGAAACCCGGACCTCTCCCCATCAAAAAGGGAGGGAAAAAGGGGACGCGACAAGTATGCCCTGATTATTTTTCGAACCAAGGAATCAACACGGAGTGATATCTGCAGGTGCCCTCATGGATCTCTCGCAACACATAGCTTGTGTCTCCCGGACCCAAACATACTGCTAGGGGGCCATCAAAAGTTCTTCTGTAATGAGTTCTATTTTCGTCGAGCGAGAATCGAGCCGCTTTGGTTCTCAGGGCTCGACTTTTTCTGGTCTGTGGGTAGATTCCCACTTTTCAAATAATTGATATATTTGTTTCTCAAATCCTATGTTAGGCTAATAGAGTTGATCTCAACATGGCCTTCCTCGATCACTGATTTGGATAATTGAAATACAAATCCGGGGAGCATGTCATCTTCCTCGATAGAAGATCCAAGGTTTGCGAGGGAATCGGCTTTGCTATTTTCCTCTTGAGATATGTGGACCAGAGTCCATTCTTTGAAGAGGTGCAATGTGACTTGAATTTTGTCTAAGAATCTTTGCATCCTGTCTTCCCGAACCTCGAAGCTCCTGTTTACCTGATTTACCACCAGGAGGGAGTCCCATTTTGCTTCAATGACTTTAGCTCCTATGCCTTTAGCCAATTCTAGACTTGTAAGCATAGCCTCATACTTGTCTTCATTGTTAGTTGACCTTATGATTTTCATAGATTGCCTAATCGCGCCGCCCGTAGGTGGTCTTATAACTATGCCGAGCCTAGACCCTCTTATGTTTGAAGCACCGTCAGTGAACAAGGTCCATATCCCAAAAGATGTGCCCATTTTTAACAAAATTTCTTTCTCAACTTTGGGTACGAGGGAGGAAAAAAATTCGGCTACTAAGTCTACCAAAATTTTAGACTTGATAGCCATTCGGGACTGATATTCGATATCATATCCCCCGAGATCGATGGCCCATTTGGCCAACCAACCCGATAATTCGGGTTTATGCAATATGCTTTGAAAGGGATACGTTGTTAAAATGCAAATATGATGGCATTGGAAGTGAGGTTTCAATTTTTGAGATATGCTCATTAATGCAAGAGCTAGTTTCTGCAGGTGCGGATACCTGGTTTCGGCATCACCCGGGGTCTGACTTACATATTAAATAGGGAATTTCATACCTTGTTCTTCTCAAACCAGTACACCACTTACCGCTATTTTGGATACGGCCAGGTATAGATACAATATCGCATCCTCTTTTAGGGTATGGAGCAAAGGCGTACTTGTCAGGTATCGCTACAATTCCTCTAAAGCACGTTGGCATTCTGGAGTCCATTCAAAGTTATTTTTCTTTTTGAGCAAGGAAAAGAAATGGTGACTCATGTCTGAGGACCTTGATATGAACCGGCCCAAGGCTGATATCCACTCGGTCAGCCACTGTACGGATTTTACGTTATTTACCACCGTAATTTCTTCTATAGCTTTGATTTATCGGGGTTGATCTCAATTCCTCTGTTCGATACTAGAAACCTAAGAATTTTCCCGATCCTACCCCGAAGGCACACTTATCGGGATTGAGTTTCATGTTGTAACTTCTGAGGATGTCTAATGTTTCCTGCAAATGAGTCAAATGGTACTCTGTGCACAGGGACTTAACTAGGGTGTCGTCAATATAAACTTCCATGGACTTGCCTATTTGATGTTCTAACATCTTATTAACTAGCCGTTGGTACGTAGCCCCTGCGTTTTTTTAGCCTGAAGGGCATTATATTGTAACAGTACATACCGTAGTTCGTGATGAATGAAATCTTTTCTCTATCCTTGGGGTTCATCTAAATTTGATTATACCCCGAATAGGCATCGAGAAAAGTGAGGGTTTCATGGCCGGCCGTGGCTGTTACACCCCATGCTTTCGTATATGAAAGTACTCCATAAGTAAATTGATAAAATCTTGGAAATGAGAGGGTACATCTCGTATTTTTGTACGTTAAAATTTCGTCGTAAGTTCGAGAATTAGATTATTTTGAGATTATAAGCATTTTGCTATTTCAAACAAGTGATGAATAAATTCGTGAAGGTGAGAGGGTAAGCAAATCGAAGAAAATGAATTTCGTCGAAGTTTGACATTTTGGGATAAAATACGACACGATCTAAAATACCCGGCATTAATGGACTAGTATCATACAAGGTACCACATGGCCATAATAGTAAGGTGTACAAAGTGTATTAAAAGTGAGTAGTATTTTAAATAATTTATGATAATTCCTAATTACGTGGATAATCGGGTAATTAATAAATTTTAGTGGGTGATTAATTAGAAATTTATGAATAAAATAATTAGGTGTGAACTTTGGATAATTACTTGGGGACACACATCCACGTGGGAGTGTGGGAATTTGGCAGAAAATTGTCATGTTTTCATGATCTTAAGAAGGTGGAGGCTTGGCTTGCTAATTGCTATTGCTCTTTCTCCTCCCTATTTCCAGGAAACTTCACAATCCCATTTTTTGCCCTTTTAACGTTTTTCACCTCTTCTTGGTGTAGGTCTTGATTAAATTATCTAAATCTAAGTTTTACTTTCATTTTCTTACCCCCAAAAAAAGAAAAAAGGTTTCATGTTTGAGGAATTTCAGTCAAAAGGGTACAAGAATTTATTGGAATTTCTAAGGTTATAATTTTATTAAGTATGACATAGTATAATGGATTCAGAATCTTGAACTCGTCTATTTACTTATTCAAGGCGTTACCAATCTCGATCAGATGCTAAGATTTTACAGTGGATTTAAAGTAGGATGGTATTGATTGGCTTGCTACGTATGGATGGAATTCTCAAACAAGATTTCACATGAATCCTTCACAAAGTGAGATAATCTGCAACGTGATTTTGCTTCAACAAAGTTTCATAGGAAGTTATACTGCGTAATAGCAACGAGATTTTAATAGAGTACAGTGCAATCTTTCTCAAAAATATCATACGGATTATTCCCTACTTCGATCCGCCATTACGCGTTGTCGCAATCAACAATGTTGAAGGGATTGTCAAGAGTCTCTGTTCAGGTATATTAAGGCTATCCATTCGTTCTTTTTTGCATGATCTAAATAATACAAATAAAACGGGCAAAATACACAAATTTTATAAATGACTCTATTCATAGAAATACTAGGGGTGTCTATATTCTTGATTCCCCATGAGAATTATTACTATCTTCTGTTCATGGGTCTCAGAATAATACGTAGTTGAAAAAGTTTATCCGGAAGGAATATTGAGGCTATTACGTATTTTTCATGCATTTTACCAATTTATACATGTACATTGACCCATGACCAGATGACGTTATATACGTGTATATATGTAAATATAAGCATGTATGATATGGAAAAAGGCTACGACATTAGATATGCACCACCGCCTGATCAGCTAGTATACATTGATGATTTTGCCCACATTGGCCAGGATGATATGATAGGATGCCCTCAGAGGCTAATGATGTTATGAAACATGTACCTATGCATGAGATGACATTCATACACATATACATAATACTATGATTATTTCATGAGACGCTACGTTTCATGCTCACAGGTCCCGATAAACAGGTTGAGATCTCTCCAAGTATGCTATCATTTCAGCGGAAGATGTTGGTGTGCTCCATTTACTTCGGAGTTGCTTGTTTGGTTAGTATGAGTTAGAGGTGTATTATTTTGTATGGTGGGACTCTGTCCCGAACTTTATAAAAATTATATATTCTTAAAGGCTTGTAGACAAATGTCATGTATGTAAAAGATTGTATGGCCTTGTCGGCCTATGTTCAATGTTGAAATGTTCATTTTGGTCTTAGAGGCCCATATGTCTTATATATAAGTTGACATTACCCGTTGTATTCTACCTATTTTATGGTAACCTCTCCAACTCAGTTATTTATGATAGTGTGACATAAAAAGATACGTTATATTGGTACTCAGTTGAGTAAGGTACCTGGTGCTCGTCGCGGCCTATCGGTTTGGGTCATGACAAAAGTGGTATCAGAGCAGTTTTGTCCTAGGGAGTCTACAAGCCATGTCTAGTAGAGTCTTGTTTATGGGTGTGTCGTGCACCACACTTAAAAATAGGAGGCTACATGGCATTTAGGACTATCACTCTTTTTTCTTACTCTAGATCGTGTGGTAGAGCTCATTTGTAAGAACTCAATTTCCTAAACTTTATCTTATTCATAATACGACGATGCCTACATCTTGAAAGGCAGTTGGTAAGGGATTGAATGCGGCTATGGAAGAGTTGAGTCAGATGGACTCTATTTTGCATCATACTTATGATGAATAAATGTGAGGTTTTCAGCAGATCATGTGTGGACTAAGACGTGTAAGATTTTTTATAAGAAACCTTATGGTAAGAATATCTATCCACCTGTATGGTAAAAAGCAACAAAAGAATCAGAAGGTACAAGTTTCAACAAGTAAAAGAAGCGAGATGAAAAGAGTACGAGGTATCCAGTTAATAAAAATTAACAATATGTACAATTCAAGCAGAGAAAGATAAGCAATTTGAGTCACTTTCAACAGCAACAAATATTTATACAATTAGCTACCCCCATCTCAATTATGCCCTTTGGGAGCTAGCAGGTATGGCTTAAGAGAATGATGGTATATCAGGATCCGGTTGGGGTTAGGATAACCCAAAATAGTGGATGGATAGGTAGAGTTAGTTGTTATTTCAGGAGGGTAGTGCAAACGTGGTAATGGATCTCCTTGTGAAACACCTAGATGGTGCACTCTAAAATAGTACAGCTAGATATGAGTGCTTTAAAAATATGATCTGGAGGCTTGGAAAGGATAAATATTATCTTAGTATTGCTCTCCTCCCTAGTAGTGAGATAATTCTAGGCAACCTGAAGAGCCAATGGATGGAGCAAATGTGAGCTAAAAGCAAAATAATATCTTGTTGAAGTTTTCAGAATAAAATTATAGACAGAAATGTTAGCAGGAAATAAGAAGAGAGATAATGAAGCATTATGAGTAAGATGCGATACGTGAATAAAAATGGTAGATAAAAAAATGATAGTGTTACAGATCCTATAATCAAGTGAATAAAAAGACAAGAAGTGATAGGCCTTGAGACAGCAATAGTGTGTAGGCCATAAATTCATATCCTCGTTTCAAGAAATAAGTTATATAAGCACCACCACCTGATCACCTGGTATACATTGATGATTTTGCCCACAGTGGCCAAGATGATATGATGGGATGCCCTTAGAGACCGATGATGTTATGAAACATGTACCTTTGCATGACATGACATTCAAACAAAGTTATACAAAGTTATTCTGACTTTCATGACAGTGGCATCGATCAAACGTTCGACATTGGGCAGTGGGAACGAGTCTTTTGGGCATACCCAATTTCGATCATTATACTCTACGCAAATTCTTAGTTTGTTTCCCTTTTGTGAACTATCACCACATTGGCCAACCATTCGGGATATTTTACTTTCCTAATTGACCCTATCTTGAGGAGTTTTGTTACCTCATCTTTGATGAATGCATGCTTTATCTCGGACTGGGGTCTCCTTTTTTGCTTCACCGGTTTGTATCTAGGGTCGACGCTTAGTCGATGGGTAGTTATCTTTGATGGGAACCCTGTCATGTCTAAATAGGACCAAGAAAAGCAATCGATGTTGTTAATAAGGAATTAAATGAGTTTGTTCCAGAGTTCGGGGGTTAATCACGTCCCCAGGTATACCTTCTGATCTGGGAGATGCTCGACCAATACGGCTTGCTCCAGATCTTCGATAGTCGACTTCTTTGCATCCGACTCTTTGGTGGAAATGAAGGTTTTGGGAGCGAGGAAATCCTCTTCATCATCTTCAGGGGTTTGTTAGTTTTCCGACTCTTCCGAGGCGTTGTGTACAGAATTTGTTATCTTTTCATGGACCGCGATCATTTCCTTTACCATATGTTGCTCTTCGTATATTATCTTTTTTTTTGTCCTTTGTTGGAAACTTTATCATGTGATGCAGGTTTGATGGTACCGCCTTCATGTTATGTACCCATGGTCTACCGAGCAAGGCATTGTACCTTGTATCTCCTTTAATGATGTTGAAATTGGTATCTTGAACTGCATCGGATATGTTAACAGGGAGGATGATTTCTCCTTTTATTGCTTTGTCGGCCATATGAAATCGTCGAGGATTCGGGGGGTAGGTACGACCTGATCGAGCAATTCGAGTTGTTCTACCACCGTCAATCTAATTACGTTGGTCGAGCTACTTGGATCCACGAGTACACATTTAATTTGGATGTTATTTAAGAGAAAAGAGAGTACCAACGCATCGTTGTGTGGACGAGACAAAGTCTCTAAGTCTTCTTTGTTGAACATGAGGAAGTCCTCAGATGCCCGACCCCGGGTTTGTCCTTGTGTTGCCGCAAAAACCTTTATCCGCTTGGTTATGGGCCCCTGGGGAACATCAGTCTCCCGATAATCATATGAACGATGTGTTGGGTTTACCCCATTTCGTATCCCTTGTTGGCCTCTCTTTCTTCCCTGGTGAGGTTTTTTTGAATGTATTGTTGGTTTTCTGGGCGTATACTCATGTTGGTGTGGGATCTTACGCCAATGTGTTGAGTGTTGTGCGAGACCATACCGATGGATTTGGCTCTAGTGTGACCTTAAGGTTTTGTGGTGGTACACCATTACCTGGTATGGATGCACCATGCTCTCTATGGTCTTCGAGACTGTTGTTGTTTTGTGCGCTTACTGAGTTAGATTTGTTGACCTAAAATCAAAGATCTTTGACATGGAAAAATGTGAAAGATAACTTCCATTATGTAGAAACCAGGAAGAAAACAATCACTATTATTTTTAGCCCCACGGTTGGGGCCAAACTATTTACCTTGAAAATGGTAATTACAATTAGATTTGATTTTGTGGTTCTAAAAATATAATCTATTTTTATGCTAGTTGTTAGGAAATAGATGCTACGTGACTGACTATAAAATAAGATAAGATCTTGTAGATAGTGTAATAACTGAACCAAATGGTTGGAAATTGATGCCTCGAGCTGGCGTATACGGGCCTCGAGATCTAGTCGGATGCTCGGCTTAGAGAAATTGAGGGAGGATTAACAGTGATGAGAGCTGCGATGGCGGCCCTTTATGATCAATATTGAGCAATAAATAAATAATAATAATAAACAGAACACTATGAATATAATCAATAAATGTGAGTAATAAAGTAAAGAAAATATGTTAGAAAGTAGAGAGAATGTTCTTGAATTTTCAACATTGTGTAACAGATGCCTTATAAAATGACAGGGGTCCCCTTTATATATGAGGGGAAAATCCCAATTTTACACATGTGTAATTATTACATAAAGTAGCTAGTACAACCATTCTATCGGCCTGGTGTAGGCTATCAATGTTTGCGCAGGTGTTGCCAGAAAGTACTGCTCCTAGGGAATTTCCCGCTTACATGTGACAAGCAACAGTTCGTTCTGCCCCGACACCAGTTACGAAGAATCCCTGGAGATATCGAACCTTGGGCTATTCTCCAGGTCCTTCGAGATTAGATTGCGTAATGCCTTGTCGACTGTAAAATTGGTCTTCCTGATTTTAGCCACATACAAAAAGGTTTCGAGACGCATACAAAAAGGTTTTAAAAACTCAACCTTCGAGCGAGCCCCCCGAGGTACTCAGCTACCGTCACATATTGACTCATAATCGAGGTTCTCGTTTGAGCCGTCAAAGAGTGGGACGAATATAAAACATGCCAAGGCATAATCAAAACTTCAAACATCTTTAGCCAAAATGAGGGAAAACTATAGACATATTAGAGGTTGCATCGACCCAATCTGAAAAGAGCCTAAGGGCAAATGCGTAAGAGCCTAAGGGATAGCCTAAAGAGCCTAAGGGAAAATATGTAATAGCCTAAGGGCCAACCTAAAGAGCCTAAGGGCCAATATGTTGAAAACCTAAGGGTCAATAAAGCCGGGTCAACATTTGACTCGAGGATCGAACACCGAACGGTAAAATATTATCAATCACTCATCGAGCATGAAAACCTGAGGGGTTCATATCATAAGTCTGACACACCGAACTGGTTATCGGCAAGCATCGAAATTTATTCCAAAAAGGCAAAGAGAAAACAAGAAATTACAAAAAGCAAAAATACATACATACATACACACATATATATATATATATATATACATACATATATATATATATATATATACACATACATACATATATATATATATATACACATACATACATACATATATATATACATACATACATATACATACATACATATATATACATACATACATACATATATATATACATATATATATATATATATATATATATATATATATATATATATATATATATATATATGATAAAGTTTTACGAAGACGTATTTACAAGGCTCACGCCTAGAGCCCTTACACAAAAAAGGAACAAATGAAAACCTAATCTACCACCGAAGTTACTTGACCAGACGGAGCTCCCTTGGAAGTTGTGCCTTCAACGGCTCGGACCTCGACCCCCGGAATATCGACGGCCTCCTCCCCCTTGGGGACTTCACCTTCATCTTCAACATCCTCCGAGCCGTTGGTCGAATCACAAGCTGAACCATCATCGGAAGAAAGCAGAGTTGCTAATTCTTCCTCTAGGGCCTTTACCCTATTGATCTCGGTAGACGTATGGATGCCCCCTGCACATACTTCCTCGAGAGTCTATCTCCGAGATCTTAATCAGGCATGTTCGAAGGCTCGGGATAGTGTAAGCTCGGCCTCTTCAGATACCTTCCTGGCTCGAGCATTTGCAGCAGCATTATCTTTTCGGTATATGAACATATGAGCATAGCGGTTTCAGACTTTGCTGCAGATAGCTCATCAATTGATTCGGCTTGGAGATATTTATACTTGCCGCTTTCTCTCCTTGCCCCTTGGAGTTGTCCCTCCGAGTTCAGCTTCTCTCAAAGAGTTTTCTTATTAGAGGACATCTCATCCATGCGCTGCTTTAGCCTAAGGATTTTGGTATCTCTGACTTTAAGCTCCTCTCGCACTAGATCATTTTTTTGCTTAAGCTGAAAAAGACAAATTAAGGTATCAAATGCCCAATTGACTGAAGAACAAAAATAAGCCCACGAATGTCGTATTACTTACTCATCAAGATTGTCCCTCTCTCGAGATATCCTCTCCAAATGAGCTCGAAGGTTACCTAGCTCCCCCTCTTTTTGGGCATGAAGGGACTTAAGTTTGTCCAATTCAGAAACGAGCTTCCTAAATTCGTCCTCACAATGAGCCAACTCAGTTTATGACTTGGAAAAAGCCTGGTTGGAGAGCTTCAAGGCCTGAAAACATAGACTAAAGGAGTCGAAAAATCAAGAATCGAAACTCAAAATACAGCGGTCAAGTCAAGATTAGCTGTTGTCAAAGCTTCTCGGATTCATCAAAGATCAATTAGGTGTCGATATCGGGGCCTTCCTCAACCTCAGCAAAATATCTTTCAAACATACTATTTTCTCCAGGGGATGCCCCCACGACGGGAGTTTTCATATCTTGGGCACCTCGTATTTGCCCAGGAGAAAATGATGGTTCCGGCAGAAGCTTATCTACATTGATCACCTCCACTGGTTTGATAGGGGCCCTCTTCCCCTTCGAGGGGCTTCATCATTGGTTTCTTCAAGTTCAACAACCAGGTTCTCCTCGGCACCCCATGTGTTTTGGTCTTTGGTCAGCCCAGGGACTTTATCTAAGCCCCATTTAACAATTCTCTCAATTCGAGTCGGGACCACCTCGGTAGCCTCTGTTCCATCAACCTCCGACTCAGCCACCTTTATATCAGTAAACATCGAGGCAACAACACTTCTTCTCCCCCTATGTGCTAGCAGTCAGTCATCACTCTCTTCACACTCGGCACAAAGACTTTTGGCCGCTTCCCGAGTTAAGGCTACTGTATCAGCCTCGGGCTTTTGAACTTTAGTCTTTTTTGGCTTCAAGGGCCCAGCCGATGATTTTTTCTTTCACTTTTTCTCCTTAGCGGGCTTCAGGGTATCTGCTTCCCCAGGCGGGGGTTCCCTCATCAAAACAGCCTCACCAAGCTTTGAATAGGCATAAAGGATGAGAGTACTAGCGAGAGATATCTTTTCTAAAGAGCTCAAGTATAAACAGAGATAAAAACTCACCATGATTTTTGGCTTCCAACGGGTCTTATCCAGATTCTGCCACACACGCTTAGCGTATGGGTAGATCGAATAAAGTCATCAGACCCATCCCAAGAAATTGTTTGCAGCACCAGGGTACCACTCGATAGATGTTTCATCGAAGAAAGTTAATTCAAATTCAAGAATAGATATCCGATCAGTGGAACATGTTTACTTACGATTCATATTCCATTCCTCGTGGAATGGCATTCTCTCAGCAGGGATCAGGTCTGAGGTCTTGACTCGGACAAAATGGCTCATCCACCCTCGGTCCTTGTGTTCATCGATGCTACAAAAAAGTACTTGGGGGATGAACGTTTTAGCTTAATCAGTCCACCCCGATAAAGTCAGGGTATATACATTCTAATTAGATGGTTGAGGGTAAAAGGCATCCCCTTGGCCATATTTGATAAATACCTAAACATATAAACAATTGCCAGAATGATGGATAGATTTTTCCAATTGTCACATGATATTGGTTGCGAAATCGAGGATCACTGGATCTATCAATGGTAAAGAGGCTTCTACTAGGCCTAAGGTGAAAGTATATGTGTATACATTGAGGAAACTGGCCTTGTCCTTGGTTACGTCTTCTCCTCGTGAAGGAATCTCTACTTGCACCACCTCTCCCAATGGCAGTCAGCCTTTACCTTCTTGATTTTAGTTATTAAACTGATATATCGAGATATGGGTTCGCATCATCCTAAAACAGAGGAGGGGTTTTCAACCTAGAAATCAAAAGATGAATCACAAGGCCTGGGAGTACACTCCTAGATACTAGGAGGAACTACCGGTTTACCTTTGGTCATTCGAGAAGACGATGAAGCTTTTTCCTTTTGAGGAACAATTTTAGAGGTTTTTGCCATTTCTAAAGCAAAAGATCCAAGAAAATGGAAAGTGTCGTAAAGAGAAGGAAGAGTTCAAGGAAATTGAAAGGGGCTAAATGAAATCTTAGAAGCACTAAAAGAGTAATATCGGCAAAGTCATGGGGTTTTGCCTATATATAAAGGTTGTTTGAATGTGCTAAGGAAGCCAAAAGGCCGACCGTTAGCCATCTACAATTAATGATTTTGAGAATCGTACAAAAGCAACCCTTCAGTCACTTCAACCGCTTATGTCATGATGTTGGCATCAAGACCAAAGCATCGGGAATTAGATTATTAGAAATTATTATGAACAATCTACGAGTTGCACTTGAGGAGTGACTCCCTCAAATAGTAAGCCCAAGGGCTACCCGAGTTCAAGCTAGTTCTCACTCAGAGATTGTTCATAAAGCCTCAAGGCTATCTTTACTTCAAGTTCGAGCAAAATCTCGCTCGACTACTAATCCCAAAGGCTACCCGAGTTCGAGCTAGTTCTCGCTCGGGGACTATTCATAAAGCCTCAGGGCTATCTTTACTTCGAGTTCGAGAAAAAGATCGCTCCACTATTAAGCCCAAGGGCTACCCAAGTTCGAGCCAGTTCTCGCTCAGGGACTATTTAATAAAGCCTCACGACTATCTTCATCTCAAGTGCAAGCAAATGCTCTCTTGATTATTTGAGCCCAAGGGCCACCCAAGTTTGAGTATGTCCTTGCTTAGGGACTATCTATAATATCTTAGGGCTATCTTTATTTTAAGTTCAAGGCAAATTTTCGCTCAGTTGGGCGCTACCCAACTTCAAGCAAACTCTTACTCGGGGACTATTTGTAAAGGCCTAAAGGCTATTTTTATTTTCGGATCATCGAACAAACGGTCACCCGGTTGCTGAATCCAATGGTTATTTAGGTTCGAGAAAATTCTCACTCGAGGACTGCCAACAAAGCCTAAAAGGGCTAGATTTATTTCAAAAATCGAGGCCTAACTCTCACTCAATTCAGGCTCAGAAGCCTCGATGATCTAAGTTCGCATCAAGTCAATCCAAGCTCAGTCTGAGGGATAACAAAGGACTTCAAAAAGCATCATAGTAATTAAATTAAAAACCTGAGGTTTTATTATTACTATGTTACGGATCCGGTATTCAGACCTATCGTTAAGTCGTACATGTGGCTTTTTCACAAACGAAAGTAGAACAGAGTTCAACACAGATTAAAGGCAAAATAAAGACATTCTTGTATTAATAAAAGATGTTTTACAAAGCCCATGAGGGGCCCTTACAAAAAAAACAAAGAAGCAAGAAACAACAGTCAAAGGCCTAATCTACTGTCGAGGGGTTGTCCTCAAGGGAAACATCCTCGAGAACCCTTTTCTCTGGGACTCCATCACAATCTTTAGAGCATTGCCTTCTAAAACCTACCCTGAAGCAGTAATAGAAGAATAAAAAGCTATAGCCTATTAAAGAGAAAAAGCTTTAGATAAGCAAAGAAAATTATGGCCAGGTGAAAAGCTTGGCGAGTAGGGTCTCGTTAGCACTACTATTGTGAAGCTACTTCTTGAGACATTGCATTGGTGTGGGATGCAAAAGTTAGTAGATAGTGCCACCTCACTCCACAGAAAGCAAAAGGAATGAAGCGCCACACCGGGGTGAAGTTAAGAGAGATGAGCAGCAGTTTAAAGTCCATATATATTTTGATACGGGAAGAATCTGATGCCCTCTTCTCATCGATTCAAGCCAAAAACAACAACAACAACAACAATAAAAACTCAGCATAATTCCTCTTAGAGAGGAAAGGCTTCGAAAAAGAGCCATGGCGTAACTGCTATTGCTGTTGCCTTATGACCTTATGGTCACAGGTTTGAACCATAAGACTAAGAGATCGGAAGTGGATACAGAGAAAGGAAAGGAATAAAGTTTGTTGAATAAAAAATGAATGGAGCTTTAGGTTCATAAATCCCTTATTTGTAGATAAATGGCGATGAAATTGATGGCGCATTCAATGCTTTTGGGGAAACAGACCGGGAGTGCATTCAATGTTTTTGGGGAAACGGACTGGCGGTGCATTCAATGCTTCTAGGGGAATGAACTAACGGGACATTTCGATCGTTTCGAATGCCTATGTCGCCAGCATGATATCATCACGAGAGGTTTGAGAAAGTCAAGGTCAGGATCATTTCTTATCTTTTCATTCTAAAAAATGCGGGGACTATCTCTATACAGTTAAAATCAAGAAAGTCCAATTTGAGGTTTCTGTGGCAGTTCAAGCCCGACCTCGATTTGATCAAAGAATAGTCCAAGGCCCCTCCCTAAAGCACTCGCCTCGGTAGGGTACTTCGAAGACTCACCAAGGTGTACCTCGAGGTAGTATGAAAATCGACGACCGTTATGAAAAGGCAGGAAACACCCGAGGGCACGCGATGAGGACTACAGAGTCTGCAAGAAAAGTATCAATCTGCCTAAGCCATGATATAGCTGTACCAATAGCCTATCCCCATCATTTTTAGACATGTACTATGTTGGGATCCCCCTTTGATATAAAGGGGACCTTTGTCATCTTGTAAAGGATTCATATTATTACACATCATATTGAATAAAATACAACATTCTCTACTCTTTGCTTATATAATTATTCTACACATTTATTGCTTATTCTTTCATTTTTCTTTTATTTTTCTTCATTTATTGCTAATTATTAACCCAAAAGGCCATCTTTGAGGCCTCCCTTATTATTTTTTCTTCATCAATAGCTCACTACCAACCGCCCTAAATAGGCCCCGAAGCCTCTATCCCAGCCAGCTCGAGGCTCAGTTCTGCGATAGCCTTGGTTTGCATTTCTTATTTTCTCTACTTACGCTTAGCATCTATTTCCTAATAACTAGTATTAAAATAAATCATGTATTTTTAGAACCACAAAATTAAATTTAATTGTAATTACCATTTTCAAGGTAAACACTAAGGTTGAAAGAAGAATCTTCAGTCAGATTGTGTTGATGGACCAATATGGATTGAGTTGGCTGAGATCACATACGTGTATTTGTATTGTGAGCTTATTCATTTATTTGATGGCTTTGGAATGACTCTTGGCACATTCAAGGACAAACGTATGTTTAAGTGGGGGAAATGTAACGACCCGATCGGTTGTGTTGAGCTTAGCATTCTTTTCGATGGTCTGTGACTTTGAGTAGCTTCACATGATATATTATGACTTACATGTATGGTTGATTTTTATTTTCGATAAGTTTGGGATTGGTTTATAGAGTAATTCTCAATTTGTAAATCTTAAGCTGGAATAGTTGGCCAAGGTTTGACTTTTGAGTACATGGCCTTTTTCAAAGCAATCCACTAGGCGAGGTACCTAGGGCTAGTTTTTATACATATAATAAAATAATAAAATAAAGTATCGTGTTGTCTTACAATGAGTAGGAACATAAAAGATATCTACTACATAGGAACTATTATAAATTTTGGGCTTGTGATACCCAAAATTGATATTACAACATAATCTACTAAGAATATGAAATAGAACATCTAAAACATGTATAAAAACTAGCCTATTGCAGACATAGCCAATTTCTGCAACTGCACACATTTGATTGCCAAAGTGGCACATCAAAATGTACATCTCCGTATATGTGTGTTCCAATTCCAATGCATATGATAGCCTCTTTTGCATATGATATTTGCATTCCTTTGATGTTGCAACAGGAAGTGTAAAAAATGGCTATTTGGTCATCCAGCACTGCCCAACAACAGTTGCACCTGACGATTGTGCATTTTGACATCCATATTTCGGGCCTGATCCTCGTTTGAAAATAACTAATATCTCCCAACATGTCTTCCTTGTGATCTTGCTTGATAAAATTTCTAAGCTTCTCCATATGGCATAACTCAATTTTTCCACAAAATCAACTAAAAAGCATTGCCTCGACCATGTGAACTTGGGCACTTGTACTAGCATGCCTGTTATACCGATGTTCTCATGTGGTTTCTTGGCATATTCTGATTTTATTTAAGGCATAAATCTCTCATAAGTGCTCATTTATCTTTGACCGAAAACTCTTCGTGTCTCCGAGCAAAGAGGGGTGTAACGACCCGGCCGATCATTTTTGGAATTTACGCCCCGATCCCCCATTAACTACTTTCCCTCAGCTCATTTCTGCTATGTTGGTTTGCCGAGACGTTCGGTGTTAGGATTCGGAGTGTTTTGGGACACTTAGTCCCTAAATGAGAGCTTAAGAGTTGAAAAATGGTCCGTATTTGGAACAGCATGAAGACGACCTCGGAATGGAAATCCTATAGCTCCGTTAGGTGATTTCTGGGTTGGGAGCGTGTTCGGAAGGTATTTTGGAAGGTATTTTGGAGGTCCGTAGCTCATTTAGGCTTGAAATGCCGAAGTTTGAATTTTTGAAGTTTCCGGTCCGATAGTGAATTTTTGATCCGGGGGTCAGATCCGAATTCCGGAAGTTGCTATAGCTCCATCATGTCATTTGGGATGTGTGTGCAAAATTTCATGTCGTTCGGATGAGGTTTGGTTAGGTTTTTGATCGAAAGCGTATTTTGGATGAATTTGAAGTTCTTAGGATTGAATCCTTGATTTAATCGGGTTTTTGGTGTTATTTAAGATGTTTTGAGGATTGGTACAAGTTCGAATAAGGTATTAGGTGGTATTGATGCTTTTGGTTGAGGTCCCGGGGGCCTCGGGATGATTTCGGATGGCTAACGGGGTAAATTTCTATGTTTGGTTGTACCTGATATTATTTCTTCGGGTATTTCCGCTTCTGCGGCTTGGGAACCGCAGAAGCGGCGCCGCATAAGCGGCTATGTCACCGCATAAGAGGAATTGGCCCACCTTAGGAGAACTGCAGAAGCGGTCTCCTTTCCGCATAAGCGGAACCGCAAATGCATTTACTAGTCCGCAGAAGCGGACTTTGGTCCCATTAGTTGAACTACAAAAGCGGTTGATTCTTCCGCAAAAGCGGGACCGCAGAAGTGATCCCTGGGCCGCAAAAGCGGAAATCACTATTCTGAAAAGGGAAAAATCCGAGGGTTTATTTCAAAGTTGAAAAAAAAATCAATTGAGAGCTCGGGAGAAGGCGATTTTGAGTGGGTTTTGAAGAGAAGATCATTGGGTAACATTGCTTTGATCCTTTCTAGTTATATTCTATCATTTCCTAGTTAAATCAACCATTAAAATTCAAATTCAAGGTCTAAAATTGGGAAAAATGGGTGAAACTTCTTAGACTTAATTATTGTGTTTTGAGGGGGCATTTGACCTCCGATTTGAAAGATTTTTATATGGTTAGACTCGTGAGAGTATGAGGGTTCTAAAAATGTGAAAATTATTCGATTCCGAGATGTTGGCTGGAGGGGCATTTTGGTCATTTTACCTACTTTCGCGCCCTAGCTTTAATTTTTATAGTGGAATCAGTTGTTTACAATATTATTTATGATATGTAATTGAATTGAATAGATTTGGGCCATTTGGAGTCGGATACTCGTGGCAAGGGCATCGTTCCATAGTTGATTTTGCACCGGTTCGAGGTAAGTGGCTTGTCTAACTTTGTGTGGGGGACCTTTCCCCTTAGGATTGTTCTTGATATTTGAGTTCCTTGTACGTAAGGTGACGGGCGCGTACTTGAGCTGATTGATGAAAAATCGAGTTTTAGCTTAAGTTGTTAATATTTAGTTTCCGTTCTTACTTGCCTTATCTTACTTGAAGCTTATTACTTGTGCTAGGCTAGGAAAGCATGTTTAACTGACTTAACTGCCTAATTGCTTAAGTTGCTTAAATTGTACTACGTGAAGCATGTTAGGCTAGTTTTATCTGCTGCTTTCTTTTTCGTACTTCATTCCCTGGGTTTGTTTTCTGGCTGTGATTGTCTGTTTATTTTGGGACTACGGGATGGTATCCCGGGAGATCCCCCTGCACTTTTATTTTCGGAATACGGGACGGTATCCCGGGAGATCCCCCTACACTTTTATTTTGGGACTAAGTCACTTTTATTTTGGGACTATAGGATGGTATCCCCGGAGATCCCCCCTGCACTTTTATTTTGGGACTACGGGACGGTATCCCGGGAGATCCCCCCTGCACTTTTATTTTGGGACTACGGGACGGTATCCCGGGAGATCCCCCCTGCACTTTTATTTTGGGACTACGGGACGATATCCCGGGAGATCCCCTGCACACTGATGATTGGACTACAGGACGGTATCCCGGGAGATCCTTTGATATTGATATGAGAGTTGGACTACGGGACGGTATGCCGGGAGATCCATTGGACAGTTGAGGAAAGGGCTACAGGACAGTATCCTGGGAGACCCTCGCTGGCCTTCTTGCAATTTAGTTGTATTTACTCTGTGTTTTTGTTCTGTCTTTGTAGTATTATCATTTCATTGATCTGCCTTATTACACTATTGCGTTCATCAGTTTCGTAAGATTTCAACACTATTAATATTTTGCTACTGTATTATTTCTGTCTCAGTAGGGCCCTGACCTTTCCTCATCACTACCCAACCGAGGTTAGGCTTGGCACTTGCTGAGTACCGCTGTGGTGTACTCACGCCTCTTCTGCGCATGTTTTTCATGTGCAGATCCAGGTAACTCTACGCAGGCGCATTATCAGTAACTGCAGGGTGCATTTCGGAGACTTGAGGTATATCTGCCATGTTCGCAGACCGGAGAGTCTCCCTCTCACTCTACCCTTTAGTTAGCTAGATGCTATTTAGTTCTTCCTTGTTATACACTTTCCGGATGATTAGAGCAGTGTTATGTATTATTCTTAGCCTGTGTTGCCCGTGGGTTTCCGGGTCTTTGGGATGGTTTCAGAATTTAAAGTATTAAAGTGTATGTGCCAGGCGGCAACTGTATACATTACTCATGTTATTTAGCTTTTTATTACAAATTTTGCAAATGTTGTTACTTTCGCAATGTGTTAGGCTTACCTGGTCGTGAAGACTAGGTGCTATCATGACATGTTCACAATTGGTGAACTAGGGTCGTGACAAGTTGGTATCAGAGCTCTAGGTTCATAGGAGTCACAGGACACAGGCCGATTTATTAGAGTCTCGCTGATCGATACGGAGACGTCTGTATTTATCTACGAGAAGCTATGTAACTGTTTAGGAAAATCTTCATTTCTTTTGATTCCTTGTCGTGCAATATTTTGACACCAATTCTAAACTTTTATCTTCTATTCTCTCACAGATGGTGAGGACACATGCTACAGAGGGGACCAGGCACCCGCACCCCCTGCTGCCACCGTCAGAGGCCAGGGCCGGGGTAGAGGTCGAGGACGCGCCAGAGGTGCAGCCACAACACCCGCGCGCGCTACCGCTGAGGTACCACCAGCAGATCCAGTTGGATCACAGGCACCTTGTACACCTACTAAAGCTACTACTACTTCAGCGCTCCAAGAGACCCTGGCTCAGTTCATGAGCATGTACACTACTTTGGCTCAGGCGGGGTTGATTTCCCTTGCTGCAGCCACATCTCAGGCCGGGGGAGGGGCCCAGACTCCTGCAGCCTGCACTCCTCAGCAGAGAGTGCCGATGGAGCAGGTTCCAGAGGTTATTCCTGTACCGCCTGCAGCACCAGTAAAGCCCGGGGATGGGTCAGCTGTCTTAGAGGACGAGCAGCGTAGGCTAGAGAGGTTCAAGAAATATGATCCCCCAGTGTTCAGTGGCCTAGCTTCAGATGATGCCTTGGTATCCTTGGAGGAGTGTCATCGTATTCTTCGTACTATGGGCATAGTGGAGTCTAGTGGGGTTTCTTTCACCGCCTTTCAGCTTCGGGGAGCCGCCTATGATTGGTGGCGTACTTATGAGTTGTACAGTCTAGTCGAGTCTGCCTCACTAACTTGGACCCAGTTCTCTGACATGTTTATGAGGGAGTTTTTTTCCCCGAGCCTCAAGGATTCATGGCGCACGGAGTTTGAGCGTTTGCGCTAGGGTGCTATGACAGTCTCAGAGTATGCCATCTGTATAACAGGTTGACCGGACATGCACCGACTTTGGTCGCCATAGTTTGGTAGAGAGTTCGGAGGTTTATCGAGGGTCTTATTCCGCCCATCCGGTCCAGCATGGCTCGGGAGTTACAGATGGATATTCCTTACCAGCAGGTAGTGAGCATTGCTAGGAGGATTGAGGGTATGCTCGCCAGGGAGCGAGGGGAGAGGGAGGCCAAGAAGTCTCGAGAGTCGAGTCACTACTCTAGTGCCCGTACTTTATCATCCGGTCGTTATGGTAGGGGTTATTCTAGTCGCCCTATTCATTCAGCCTTGCCAGCAGCCGGTAGTACTCCAGCTCCGCCAGCACCTCAGGATCCTTATTATGCGCCTCCAGTTTCTAGCGCACCTCCTGTGCGGGGTACTTCTAGAGGTCAGTCCAGTAGACCTAGCTCCAGTCAGTCACAGCCACCACATCCTCCCAGATCTTGTTTCGAGTGTGGCGATACACGTCACGTGGTTAGGGACTGCCCCAGACTTGGTAGGGGTGCATCTTCACAGACTGCTCAGCCATAGCGTGCTTCTTAGAGTTCTTAGGCTGTGGTTCCAGATCCTACTGCTGCTCCACCTGCCCAGCCAGCCAGGGACGGAGGTCGGGGAGATAGGGGTCGCCCTCGTGAGAGGGGCCGGGCCAGATATTATTTCATTCCTGCTCATACTGAGGCGGTTGCCTCTGATTCTGTCATTACAGGTATTATTCTGGTTTGTCACAAAGAGGCATCGGTTCTATTCGATCCAGGCTCTACTTATTCATATGTGTCCTCTTATTTTGCCTCGCATTTGGGTGTGCCTCGGGATTCTTTGAGTGCCCCGTTTATGTTTCTACTCCTGTGGGAGATTCTCTTGTTGTGGACCGCGTTTATCCGTCATGTTTGGTTACTATTCGTGGTTTTAAGACCAGGGCTAATCTATTATTACTCGGTATGGTTGACTTTGATATTATTCTGGGCATGGACTGGTTGTCGCCCCATCATGCTATTCTTGATTGTCACGCCAAGACCGTGACGCTGGCTATGCCAGGTATTCC